>JAGXCT010032927.1:0-45602 GCA_022495035.1 Philopotamus ludificatus
CTAACAAACGAAAATAACATATCTTTTGCAAAAAGTAGAGCATAGAATTCAAGATGCTGTTAAAAAAAAATCAGCAAATATTTTAATATTCAGGAAACCCTCCTATAACACGGTATTCAACAACATGGTTCTGCTGTAATACATAAAAAATAAATTTTAATTTATTATCTTATTTCTAGTTTGAAATGCTTGAATTTTATAATCTATAATGGAAAATAGCGTTTAGTTTCGAGCCGCCGTGGCGGATCGGTTAGATAATCTTTATCTACATATTAATGAGTGTTTTCAGTATTTTTTTAATACTATAATTATTTTTTTAATAAAGAGATAATTGAGTTCTTCATTAAGTGTTTGTAATATCATAAGTATCTTATATGCGGCCCGCATAGCATTTTTAAATTTGTAGCTGGCCCGTTGTAAAAAAAGGTTGCTCAACCCTGATTTAGATCATATCATTTATTTACATTTTGCAATACTTAATGAAAGACGATTTAATATTGATCAATCGCGCAAAGATTAAATGTCCAGCTGCAACGAAAGGGCATCCTCCACTAAAGTAAGGACCCGATGAATATCATTTAAAAATAAAATTATAATAAAGGTCCTAAATGTGATCCCTGCGGAATACCAGAAGGTGTATTGTAAGCATACGATGTTTGGGAGTCGTATGTCACATATTGTTTCTTCTCTGTAAGGTCACTGAAGAAGAAGTGTACGAGATTATCCGATAACCCAAAAACATCTACATTTAAAATGATTCTTGCTTGATCGAATATCGAAAGTCGTTATACATAACGTCGATTTGGACCCCCTTATCCAGTGGCATAGACACAATATTTGAAAAAACCAAGAAAGCTCGTGACTGTTAGGCATCCACGCCGAAATCCATGTTGCTCATCAATAATTCTACTTTCAATATGGTGATGTATTTATGCAGAATCATCTTGAACAACTTGACGGCTCCGGATAGGACAGCCACTGGTCTGTAATTGATAATATTCGATTTATCTCCCTTTTCAAATGTGGGACTAACTTTTGAAAGTTTCCACAAGTTTAGAAATTGAGATGATTTTAGCGATAGCTTAAAATATGACGAAGAGGCTCTGTAAATCTATCTTGGCATGCTTTAATACAGTGTCGATGATTAGCTGTGGTGCATTTAAATAATTGGATGAAAAACTAATATCGAGGTCATTATAAGTCCAGGGGTTGTCGATTACTGACCGAAAGTAGCGAGCAAAGAAAATGGCAATTTGTTAGGAGTTATGTAAAGTAACACAATCAATTACCATGATCTAAATTATATAATTATATAGGAATTATTAATTTTATGAGGCAAGGATATAATTTTATTTTCAATGTATTTGTCTTTTTTTATTGACCTCTTTTTAGTTTTCCATTTCAAAAGTGCTTTCAATTGATCTTGGACTAAGTGCTAGATGATAAAGTCTTAATTGAAATGGCTTCAGCAAACATCGAGTCGGAAGACAGCATCTATTATTAAATACAGGCACTGCCAATTAGAGCGGAAATAATTAAATAAAAAGAGCAAAACTGTCTCAGCAGCTGGAAAACTATTTTCCGAGATCAAATTCGATTGTGATTAATACTTGAAAAGGATTTAATAAATGATATATGATTTAGATTTGAGTGATGAACTACACATAACTTAAAAGAATTAAAATTAATTCATCCTTTTGTGTGCTTAAAAAACAACCGAGACATCCGAAGGGGGTATTTCAGAGATCCCGAGCATTTCAAGACAAGATATTGATTAATTTAAGTCATATTTTGGATTTTTTAACTAATCAATATGACTCATAAATAACACGCGAACTCGGCGATGTCTCGCTCACGCCGCCGACTGAGTTTCGCAGTCAGTAGTATGTCTCACTTGCACTTGGCATGTTGTACCGGATGCGAGCGAGAAAAAACATGTCGCCCGTGGCAACAGAGGCTAATATTGTTATTTTGATTATAATATTTATACTTTATACATTTTTAGACAAATAAAAAAAAATGTGTGGTCTCCAATAGACCTCATAAATACGGCTAAGTTATCAAAGGGTTAAGCAAGTAGAGTAAAAGAGAAGTAGAGCCTCATTCGATGATTTTACTCTGGAATTTATTCACATATCAGCTATTTAATTTTAATAAGTCTAGAAATAATTAGGTTCTTTATTTCTTAACGATATTTTCTTGCATTTTAATTTTATTATATCTATGAATAGCTTCATAAAAATAATAATATGGTATTTTACGGATGTCTTTGAAAACTTATCTCGAAGATATTAGATCCCTTTATTTGATTCTTAGTTCTCCAAATATTCTGATTGTACAGTTTTTTTCGTCAAATACACCCTTTTGCAAATCAAATACAACTTTTAAAAATCAAGTACAGCTGTTTGCAAATCAAATTGACCCTTTTAAAAATTAGTTAAATAATTAAATATTTTTCAATATGCAGATATCCTTTTTTTTATCAGTTCCTTTAAAAACGTAAAAATCTGGTTCCACTGTTTAGTACCGCAATTTTAACCCTGAATTTACGTTTTCTCACTAATTTTAAAAATAAAGAAATTTGAAAAAACACTTTCTGGATGCTCAGCACATCGTACCGGATGCGAGGGAGAAAAAATATCGCACGTGGCAACACAAGTGAATATTGTTGTATTTATTATTTATTTCGTAATTGCGGACAATAAAGATCAATAATTAATTAAGACTACATCAATACAGCGGAACGCGTATTTTATATTTTTGAAGGAACTGATTTAAAAAGTATATATATTGCAAAGTATTTAATTGTTTAACTAAATTTTTAGTTGTATTTGATTTGCAAAAGGGTGCATTTAATTTGCAAAAGGTTGTATTTGACGTAAATAAACTGTATTGGCGTACTCTCATTCTCAAAAAAAAATATTTTCTACATTTAAGTTTGTAGTTGTAAATAAGCCTGTAAAAACATGAGTGTGTTTTCACAATTATGAACATTGAGCTGAAGAATTTTTCCAGATCCGTATTCTAAGGAAATACCACAATTTATTCAAACCAATACCCAAATCCCTTATTATGTTTCGTTATTTTGTATTTTAAAACTAATCAATATCAGAAAATCATAAATTTGGGGTCGTCTTTAAAATAAATATTAATAAACTCAAGGTTGCTGCGAAATCAAATCATCAGAGTAATAAAATAGATCGAGGATAATAATAATTAAATAAAACCAAATAAATTTTAAATTAAATCACAATCTATTTCAAAATAATTAATTTATAAATGGGTATTAAAATTAGAACGATTTATTATTCGTTTAAATTAATACTTTAGAAACAAAGCAAGCTTTGATGCCCACACATTTCGTATTATATCCTCACGAAATGAATAAATTTGACAAATTATTATTTCATTTAAATTAGAAATGACAAAATAAATAGCATTGAAGCTTTATTTCATATATTAATAATTTAATAGCAAAAAAATCGCTGATATTTTTTTTATTCATATTTTTTAATTGAAGTGACTTAATAATTAAAATAAGTCTTATTAGATGTTGGTATTAAAACGTTAACGTTAATATTTTCGAAATATCCACAGGGATAATGTAACGCCTTGTCCTTTATTCGGCAATATTGTCTACAGGATTTCAAGTACTTACGGGGCTTTGATGCCGAGACAAAGGTTTGGCCAAAAGGGATTCCACATCGTGTTGTCTCAAACACTGTTAAGGTAATTCGAAATGATACAAGATAACAACTATCGTGATGCAGCTCAGGTGAGGCTAATATGAAGGGTCTATGATTGGGTTAATTTATATGCGGAATCGATTACTGGATATGATTAGGGCATAGAGATCCCCCGGAGCGGTCCAGGACCGAATAGAAATTATCAATGATAGCTCATCCCACGATTATCAGGAGTGTATATTAATTTATTATTTATCACGTATGCAGATAATTTCGCTAATTATTTCCGGGGCGAAATTATGTCGGCGTACGTCGCCGGGTCTTTGCCATTACACCTAGAACAAGCCGTTAACGTTCGCTTGGCGGTTAGGCCTTTGTGTGACGGTAGGTGTGAATATCGTCGTTTCCTGTTGGATGAAAGGGTATAGGAAAATATATACGGCACTCTTTGATGTTATATTGCCTGTTGAAAACGTAGTTGCCTCGCAGCTCCTCGCTTTGTACTGTTCTACACGGTTCGGACAAACAGCCAAAAGGAAAATCTCATAGTCGGAAAATGTGACGAATTTCATTCGAGTTGCCTCTCATGCTTTTAAATTGTCTCGCGTTAGGCGCGTTCACGTGTGAAAGTAGCGTGTACCGGTATCAGGAGTGTCGCGAGGGCGTCGAGGGCGTCGAGTGGTTTAAGATCGGCCGAATGGTTTTGAAAGAATTTTAATTATTCGTCAAATCAAATCAAAAAATTAAGTGACTATCGATACAATGTATTATTTATTTATTTATTTATTTATTTATTTAAAGACAATGCGTGATTGGCATTACAGAATGACCCAGTTCGCCAATCACGCATAACACATAATAATACATGAGAAAAAAAATAAAAAACACAACAACAACATATATTACAATAAATTGAAGAAAAGAATTATAAAATTTCATATAGGATATCAACAAAACGGCTATATTTGACATCAAATATATCCACATATTCGGCCAAGTGGTTGAGCAAATGTGTAGCTCTGGCTACCGGAAGTTTCTAGTGAGCCTGTCCTCGCCTTTGGCGGAAGAAAAAAACACACGTGAACGGGTTCGATGAAATGGTGAGGTGGCATATAAGGACGCTCGCACAGTACAAGGGGTTATGTATTGCGCCAACCAATGGCTTAAAGTGTACGCAAATAAAATCGATCTTCTTTTCTCAGGGTTCATATACCCCAGGCAACCCTGCACCCATGCGCTGGGGTATAAACTTTGGGTGAATCAAACTCCCTCATGTAAGAGATGCCACAGGAAATTTCTTCTGTATCTTCTCTAATCCTGAGGGAATTCAGCGAGGCGTCATAGAGCGCCCATATATAATCGGAACTTGATTCAGAGCAAGCTCCGAACCAATGCATCGTATAGCACTCGTATGACTAAGATGCTACGTATGTGGTGAGAATTTCTCAAGACGAAGCCCAACATTCTTGACGATCTCATACACACGTCCGATACATGTAAACTAAATTTTAACTTAGAATCAAACAAAATACCCAGATCTTTAACAGACGATTGCTTAGAGAGTTACGCTCCCAAGACTGTAATTAAATATGATGGGCTCTTTTGATCTAGAAAATGTCATTGTTTGTACTTTCCAATACTTAATGGAAGACGATTTAGTATTGACCAGCCGTACAAGAATCAATGTCCAGCTGCAACGAAAGGGCATCTTCCACTGAAGTAATAGATCGAAATATTTTTAAGTCGTCTGCGAAAAGTGAGAATTTACATTTGAAGGACACTATGAATATCATTTATAAATAAAATAAATAATAAAGGTCCTAAATTTGATCCTGCGGAATACCGGAAGGTGTATTGTAAGCATACGACGTTTAGAGTCGTATTTCACATATTGTTTCCTCTCTGAAAGGTAACTCGAGGAAAGAAGCGTACGAGATTATCTGATAACCCGAAACTATCTAGTTTCAGAATGAGTCTGGCATGATCGACTTTATCAAACGCTTTTTCAAAGTCGTTGTAGATAACGTCGACTTGAACCCCCTTGTCCAATGACTTAGACACAAAGTTTGAAAAACCAAGAAGGCCCGTGACTGTTGAGCGTCCAGGCCGAAATCCATTGCTCGTCGATAATTCTACGGCCAATATGGTTAAATATGTATTTATGCAGAATCATCTCAAAACAACCGAGTCCGGATAGAACAGCCACTGGTCTGTAATTGGCGACATTCGACTTATCTCCTTTTTTTGCGTATAGGGAGTGACTTTGGAAAGTTTCCACAAGTCTCTGGAAACTGGGACGACTTTATCGATAGGTTGAAATATGACGAAACCAGTTAGTTCATCTTGACATGCTTTTAGAGACGAAAGAAGGTATACGATCAGGTCAATGATCGTTT
The DNA here is from genome assembly GCA_022495035.1 of Philopotamus ludificatus. Classification (NCBI taxonomy): domain Eukaryota; kingdom Metazoa; phylum Arthropoda; class Insecta; order Trichoptera; family Philopotamidae; genus Philopotamus; species Philopotamus ludificatus. The sequence goes on from JAGXCT010032927.1 coordinate 6,083, forward strand.
CGAAATTAATTTTCAAAGCAAACGTCATTTTGAGCTTTGTCTACGGTGTCGATGAATTGGCTGTGGTGCATTCGAATAGTAGGATGATAAACTAATATCGCGATCAGTATGAGTCAGGGTTGTCGAATACTGACTGGAAGTAATAGCAAAGATTATTGAATTGTTTGGAGTTATGTAAAATAACACCATCAAATACCATGTGCTTTGATAGAGTTTATCAGTTCGCTTTTGTAATGTAAATCCAAAAAATTTTGGAGATTCCATCGAGCCTGCTCACATAACAACACGTAGTCATGATGGTCCCGGTGAACCGTCGCCTTGTACTCTCTCCGGAGGCACACGAATTCCTCCACGGTACTCTGGGTTGTGGATCGTTTCCACGCTCTGTGGATGGAGTGCTTCCTTGCTACTAGGGTAATTGCCTCGTAGAAGAGGAACCATTTGGGAAAAAAACTTTTTTACCACGGTTAAAGTGAACAAGCGGGAGACACGAATCAAAACACTCTATAAACAATGTCATAGAACGCCTGAGTTGAGGTTCACATCGTTGCACTCAAACACTCCCTGCCAGTCAGTGCTTTGTAAAGAGGTGAAGTGACTAAATTTAATTTATCATTAGGAAAACACCAAGATCTGACATCATTCATTGATTCACTATCATTTATATACATTTCCAGCGATGCTATATAATGTTCTTTAGATAATGATATATCGAGTGTAGGATGATGAGTTATCTTCGAATTACCAAGACTTGTCAGATCTTTTTTACACCACAATTAAGATTGGAGAAAACTAGATCTAAACATTTATTACTTGAATTAAGTATATTATTATATTGTACTAAATTAAATAATGAACATAATATGCTTATTGCATCATTAGTGGTGTTATTGCCTGATGTAACGTTAAAGTCACCGCATATTAAAAAAAAATTTTGTGACAGGTTATCATTTTTGATGACATTGTCACAAAATGTTAAGTTACCCACTTCGGCCGTTTGGTGGAATCTTAGACAACACATATAAAAATACAAAATTATTTTTGCACTCGAATCACAGTCCTCCAACTGGACTCCAGATGTGGACATCTTTGAGTCATGAAGCCGAGATCGTGCGCACTGCAATAAGACGCCGCCTCCACGCCCGGCCCTATCCCTGCATTATGCTTCGCAGCGGTTGTCAAACAGCTCGCCATTCGATATCGAGGATTGAGCCAAGTCTCGGTCAGCGCCACAATGTGCGAATCCTGGGCGAGTATGCTTGTGAAAAATGAAAAAGTTTTGGTACCAAGACCTCTCACATTCTGATACACCAAATTGACCAGCTCGGTATAATTACACCGTGCTAGTCAATTTGAATTAATTTTATTGAAAATATACCGGCGTACTCAGGCGTCTGTAGTACTCGCCGGTACTCCAATTTTAAATGCCTTCGAGTGGCGATATCTCGATTTCAAATCGAAGACACTATAATCTCCGGCTTTAATCTCCATCAAAAAAGTCTTAATGTCATCCACTTTGGTGTCTGGGTGGAACGAGCACGCATATAAATATTATTTTCTTTCGGCTCTGAGAGAAGACGAGCTACTCGTGCCCGTGACGCACTCACCTATCCTCTTAGTTGATGATGGTTGTCGCCTTCTGGCTGTGACCAACCTGAATTGGTCTGACGTATTGTCCGGGCGAGACGATGGACCAGGCGCAAATCCTGGCGATGCTGGCAAATGTTGACAAACCAACCGATGACCGTCGACCGACATCGATCTCCGTGATGTAGCTGGCACTGGCGTTGATATTAGCAGCGTGAACAATGGCGTTGGCGTTGGCGTTGGCGTTGGCGTTATTGGTAGCGTTGGCAATGGCAGTGGTGAATGAATTTTCACGGAATTTATATTTTTGTTATTTTTATTCTTATTTTTATTGTTATTTTTATTCCTAATATTTTTAATATTTTTATTATTTTTATTAATTTTATTATATTTATTATTTTTAATAAATTATTATATAAAACAACAAGAGGATTATATAAAACAACAAGAAAAATTTTCGCTTTTCCTGAAAATAAATCATCGTTGTTTTTGTCGGAAAATTCTTTATATAATTTCCCTTTTTCCACAAGTGAAGTTTTTCTTACCACACCAAAACACGTTAAACCTTTACGACAGCCAACTATTAAGTTACAATTCAATATAGCTCCAAAAGTTACGTTAGAGGTAGGTATATCAAAATAAAAACAATATATTTATAAATGCATAAAAGCTTTCAATTATATTTTTATATATTAAGGGTACCGTAAAATAATTAAAAATCCTATTAACTTGCTGAAAACATTTATTTGCAAAAACATATTTAATACAAAATAAGTTTTCTTAAATAATTCCTTTGGTTTTTCATCAAAAACTAATATATAAATTTATTTATTTGACTACGATGGATAGATGGCATAACAGTAAGTTTCCAAAACACCATTCACCCATATAAAGATTTGATAAAGATTCTAAATATGCAAAGGGGGATGAGCTTCTCACTCTCCCCCCTGTGTCAAATCATGACACTGTTTAATTTTAATATTTTTTCAGTTGGATTAACATTCATATTATTTGTTTTATAATTATTTATTTAATGATAGATAGATAGCATTATATTAATTAATTCCAAGAGCCAAACTACCTACATGAATATTTGTATAAAACAAGCAGAGTTATGGGTGTCCTTCTCTTACATACCCCCTGGACAGTGTTATAAAGAATTCTATGAATTTTCTTCGGAGATCTATACGCCATAACACTAGTCATATAATCATCATTTGCCAGCCACAAGGCTCTCACTCGCTGAGGGCATGGGCCTTACCAAACTCTCGAATGACAGTCGAGGCCAAAGGAAACTGAGTCTCATACGTGATGTGAGGGCTACACTTTCGTGTCCATACCGCGGGGACCCAAGCCGTCTTGGTATGCGGTTTTTTGAAAAAAGGTGGAAGTTAGTGGTGATGAAATGGTCCGAGATCTAGTGAATATGATGGATGGGGTAAAACTTCTAAACTCAAATACTCTTATTTTTTCTTGAGTCAATTATGGAGCATGAAACCATGTAGCTAATACTTTTGTGCTTATTATTGCCCGAAACAGATCGTTTCTTTAAAAGTTTTAGGTTTAAGCAACTTGTAGTGTATGACTCCAGGAAAATCCTACTATACATGGGGTAGGAAATGGTACTTGTCTGGAAGAACGTATTGTTTTTTTCATACAGGAGTATTTTATAGCACCATACCATCCAATACGTCATAAGAATGAATTAGTTTCAAAACGGAATAATAGGGATGAACAGATAATTCGGTTCTGTTGCCGATAATTCATGAGGGACCCAAAATTCTTATTTAAGGGTGTTTCCCAAAAGGTGTAGATTATTCTGAAAATATACGCTGAACTATAGACAATTTACAGCCAGACTTGGTCGATATTTCTTTGCTGCTCTGACTTGGGTCTGAACATTGTCATCTAATTATTGTGGCCGCTATTTTTAAGCGATGTGCTTAATGCCCTTATTTATATATTTTTATTTTTCAACTAACCGATGACACTTCAGTTTTAAAATATTAGCATAAGTATTTTTGATAACTTGTGTTTGTTCACGAAGAAGACTAACGAAGAGTTCACTTGATCTACCTGAGAATCGATAAATTTACAGTTTTTGCTTTAATGTAATGATAAAAACTTGTTTATTGGACCTACTACCTAATTTAAATAAATACTTCTTACTAATAAATAATCTTTATGTTTTTGCTAGAAAGTTGCCTTAAATATTTCTTCTATAAAAATTATTTTGCGCTTTAAAAAATATTTCAAATATTTTTTGTTTAGAGATAGGAATGTAGGAAATTCGAACAATTATGAAACATAAGTTTTTAAGTGGAAATACAGCTATGCTTATGTTATAAATCGGCATAGTCCGTCTGTATCATTTCTGGACTCTCGATATTCTCGAGTGCGCCCCTATCCTTCTTACGTAAAGTGTGCCACAGAACACAGTTTACGCGAGAAACTGTTCCCGCCAAAAGTCGGTGACATCATCGTGGCGTGACTCACAGGACCGGGTATAAATATGTCCCATTTTGGAGTCATTCACACACATTCGCTCACGCCGTGATGGCAGTCACATCTCCGTGATTTCTCTCGTACCAGAGATACGTCTCTGAAATCCTTATCGTCATCTCGTACCGGAGATATGTTTCTGGGATCCTTCTCATCATCTAGTACCGGAGATTCGTCTCTGGGATCTTTTTGTCACACCTATCATCGAACTGACGACATCTGTAATTCTCAATAAACTTCATCAGCAAAACAAAGCGTGTTTTTACTTTGATCTCGATCTTCGAAGCTATCGTCAACTACCGGACGGTCGAACGTACCTTTATGATACGCGAGCTCGGGCTTTTTGGTACTACTTTCGCGTCCCCTTAACATTGGTGGCAGCGGTGGGTTACCTTTTTGGTACTACTGTCGCGCCCTCTTAACATTTTTGGTGGTAGCGGTGGGATACTTTTTTGGTACTACTGTCGCGCGCCTCTTAACACTTAGAACATTATTCGTGTTTTATGCATTAACCTAACTGTGTCGATAGGGTATATTTAGGATGCCAAGTCTGAATAACGCTGGAATGAAGATATAATATGCTATTACTCTGCTCAACCACTTAGTTGAATATGTGGATATATTCGATGTCAAATATAGCCGAACATTTGATATTTTATGAGATTCAATAATTCTTTTCTTCTCTTTATTTGTAATTCTTGTTATTATTATGTTTCATGCATTATTATTATTTTCATATTATTATTATTATTTTTCATATTATGTTTTATGCGTGATTGGCGACCTGGGTCATTCTGTAATGCCAATCACGCATTGTCTTTATAAATAAATAAATATAAATAAATAAAAAATTAATACTTAAGGTTTCTCCTAGATTTTGATAACCCAACATCATGCAGAATAAAAAATAAGGGAGATAAATTAAATTTTGGATATTATTTAATTTCGGGACGATGAAAAATTATTTATTATATAATTAAAACAACAGTACTATTTAATTACCATAAAGTGATACATTTAATAACAAAAATATACCACATTTCTAAAAATAATTCTTTTAAAATATTTAAAAAATATTTTTAAAAAGTTCTTAAATAAAAATTTACTTTCAAATGGAACTGTAGCAATGTCGAATTATTGAAAAAGTGTCATTGATAAATCCAGCTTCATTATGATATAATATTATAAAAATGAAAACCCCCCTAAGATGCCTGGAAAATTAATATGGGTTTTATTTTCTAAATATACAATAGATGGCATCTTTTAAATCCAAAACTCAGTGGAGCACTTACACAAGTCCCTTAGCACAAGTCCCTTAGTCGCATTAAATTAACGATGATACAAGATGATCCAGTTTCACTTTTAACCTAGCCGTACCGATGGGGTCTAATAAAAAAGCCAATCCCAAGGTGTTGGCTTTTAATATTAATTCTACAAATCACAAAATTTTTGCATTTGTCCAAAAAAGTCTAAAAAATAAATGCTATAAATTATCATCGACCTTTATTGTCTGCAATTTCGAAAGAAAATAAAAACAATTCATGAAAAACTACTGGAAAAGCGTCCTGTACTCGTCTATCGGTAGAGGGTTATCAAAAAGAAGAAAATTATGGACCTCAATCGGTCTGTTTTACCACATCACCCTACTCCCCAGAATTTGCTCCTATAGACTACCCCTTTTCTGTTCCTTACAGATTTTTTTGAATAGAAAAACTTTTATTAATGATGAGCAAGTTAAACAGGCCCTCGATACTTTCTTTCAGTTCAATCCCACTAAATTTTAAGAGTAGGGGATCAATAAGTTGCCAATAAGATGGGAGAAGGACTCAGCCATATATAATATATAAAAAAATATAATATGAATTTTTATAAAAAAATAATGTCGTTAAAACGAAAATTTGTGTCAAAGTGCTATTTTGCGTATATAAAAAATCAATAAAAAAATATTTTCTATTATTTTTATAATTTCTATGATAATACGACAGTCGTAAAGGAAACAGGACATTAATCTGTAGAAAATAACATGGCGTGTTTCACTGCCTACATGTCAATGTTTTAAATTACAAAGTACATTAGACGCAGGGATATCACCGGGAAGCACCGAAATGCAGTTATTTTGTATAAATACGGACATTAGAAATGCAATTAGACGAAACTGATAAAACAACCGAGATAGCATATTTTCAAGGGGTTAAATAAAATTGCACAGAACACATTAATCACAAAGTAAATAATTATAATTTTCTTAATAAACGTCTCTGCGGGGAAACATTTAAAATGAGTTTAAAAAGAAAATTTCAATTAACTTTATGATAAAGAATCTGACATCTGGTTTAGTCACTTGTAATTTATTTATAAAAGAAAATTATTTTTTTCGCAATGATACAGGATGTTATCCTGTGATTGATGATTATGAAATTTTCTCAATCAGCAACACCCAACTTTCTATAACACTTAATGTCAATAAAAAAAATATAAGGAGTTACACCGAGTAATTAATTATACTTGACGTCAATCTAGATAAATGTGGCTAGTTATTATTTTAAAAATATATATATATTTATATCTTATAATCGTGCACTGTCATAATTATTAATATAATTTGTGCAGGATCAATACGTGAATATGCATACCGTATACTCATCAAATTATCATAATTTCATTAATTATTGCGATACGGTATTCTGGATATCCTGAACAATGCAAACACTGGAAATTAACAGTAAATCAATTCATATTTATATAAATAATTCAAATATTTTAACGAAAAAAATAATAATACAAAACTAAAATTATTATTATGGAAAATATGACCGCAGAAAAATTTTCAGTGATGAATATTTTTTTATATTCTTTATTTACCACGACTCTAAAATCGTCCTTCTAAAATAGGATCAAACTATGTTTTTAACTAATATTTTAAATTATAAATACATAAAAGGGAATTGGTAGTTGTAGTATTTTATATTTTTTATATTTTCCATTTAGGCCACAATGCTGAAAAATCATATATTCAATTTTGCAAATACCAAGGATATGGTAGAACCTTTCAATTTTAATCCTCAATACTTTGTCTTGACAACAAATGCAGATCTGCAAAAATTATTATACCATCTTTCATCATTGGTCAATAGTACGAGACTATTTGAAAAGGATCGTTAAAAATAATGACAAGTAATTTGAACGAAGGATCACTCTTGTCTTGGTATGAGACCGATCTGTTTTTGAGAAGGATTGTTACTGGTGATAAAAAGGAACCGCTGTACATATATCCAAAGAAAAAAAATTAACTTTCTTTAGTTTAGCCCCTCGACCATCATTAACCTTGAAAAGGATACTTCTTTGTGTTTGGTGGGATATTTTGAACATAATTCATTAAGAAATATTAAAACCAGGACAAACATTTACGGCCTAAGTTTATTGTGGCTATTTAGAAAGATAGATTGAATGTGAAACTGTTAAAAGGATGATTAATTTTTCTAAATAACAAAAGACGTATACCGCAGCATGACAATGCAAGGCCACACGTACCAAGAATCATTAACGAAAAAAATCAGGAGACCTTTTCTATTTCAGATTTTTTGATAAAAGCCCTAAACAATTTTACAAGAGAGATATCTAAAAATTATCTAAACTGTAGAGAAAAAATATAAGAGAAAGAGGACAGTGTAAATTATATTAGAGAAAAATAAAATAATGTGGAAATGAATACTTTATAAAATATATATTTTTTTCATGTTAAAAAAAGTGTTATTGCCTTCTGGTTTGATTTATAATTTTAGGATTTTTGACATATCAATCAGTCACTTAGCCATAACATATATATTCAAAAGCTCAGTGTCTATCGGCCATGAGGCACTCACTCGCGCAGTGCATGAACCTTAATGGTACTCGAGGCCAAAGAAGCCTTAGTAGCGTGAGGGCTCCTCTTTTGTATCCATACCACTAGGACCCAAGCCGTTTTGGTATGCGGTTTTTTGTAAAGAGTTTCCCTCTCTTGGCCATTGCTAGCATTGGACGTATGTCCTCTAACTTGTTGGTATCGGATTTTACCCTCCTGACTGTGTCCAGGCAAGTGGGTGGGGGTTTGCCTCGATATTCGTTTTCCTTTAAGGCGTTATCTGCTTTAAACGAGTCACATGTGACAAGTAACGAGCGACCACACACATACATATATATCATCAACATCTGCCAGCCATAAGGCTCTCACTCGCTAAGGGCATGGGCTTTACCAAACTCTCGAATGGCAGTCGAGGCTAAAGGAACCTGAGTCTCACACGTGACGTGAGGGCTCTTCTTTTGTCTCCATACCGTAAGGACCCAAGTCGACTTAGTATGCGATTTTTTAAGAGTTTTCCCTATTTCAGTCATTGCTTCCATTGGACCTGTATCTTCTACCATTGTCGATATAGGATTTTACCCTCTCGACTGTGTCCAGGCGGAGTAGGAGGAGTTTTGCCACGGTAATCGTTCTAACTTTCTCTATACGTTATCTGCTTATAATAAGTCACAATTGACAAGTCGGAAATGTTTATTATATACCTTGTCGCACAATAGCGATCCTTTCATCATGGGAAATACCTCCTCAAAGAGTGGGTCTCCTAAAAAAAAGAAGAGGAGCAAACATATCAACACTAGACCATTTATTGGTCAACAGTTTCAGGTTTTCCTTCTCAGGGCATACTGTGCCTGTACATATTTTTTCAGAGGTGAATTAAATAATGGTTTCTTAGGCTACTAATCAATTCCATGTAGTTTCTGTCAACAAGATATAATAAATGTGGGATTATGATGTCAAGAATATATAAGAAATTTGTTTTGAGCTTATTTGTAACACTTTGTGGTGGTTATTCCACTAATTATTCTAATCAACGCCATGTTGCGTCCTGGCAACACTACACAGTGGCGTCCCGGTCCCCATTCTTCCGGAAATGCACCATGACGACGCCATGACGACTCTGGAGACTCTCCTCTCGTCCTTTCCATGGAAATCATAATCGACACTGAACGTATCATCATCATCGCAATAGACCAGCCAACAGCCACAGCTTGCCTCTCGTCGAGGATCATCAGAATGGGTACTTCTCTGCCGACACTCTGGACACTAGACCGCCACGAGCGCCGTCGCTGCCAGAGGTCGCCAACTAGAGAGAACCAGGAGCCGCACAGTTTACGTGCCTTTTTTTATTCATTAAGAAGCTGTCTATCTAGTGATGTTGCTATGTAATAAATATGTCGATATGTTCAACATATAACTTTGTTTACATTTCCATCACAGGGGAGGGTAAAAGCTCGCCATGGTCCGAGTCACGAATCCTTCTTCCACGTTTTCCATACCATTACAACTGCATATGACTTGAATCATAATTAAAATTATATGAGAGAGGGATGTTATTTATTTCGATAGTTTTTTATGAATCGTTTGGTGGTGGGGTTACGTCAACAATCATGGCAAAGGATTTTTTTTATATCCTGCTACATATGTTTACATTTTTTACTTCTAGATCCTTATTAATGTTATTAATATGTTAATGTTCCTCATTAATATGTTTTTTAATTAAAACGACATTTCACTCATTATTTTAATTATCAGGGCGATTTAGGTAAATCAATGGTTTAGAATTAGAGTAATACATATACACATTTCCATTTCCTTTGAACCACTATGTTGTCACTAGGTGTTTGGTAAAAAAAATGTACAAATTGAGCAGTGTGGCCAATGTTTATGGCTCAAAGGGGACCATTACCATTCGTTGCGTACTCTGCTCGAAATAAAAAATAAATGCAAATGTTTCTGTGAGGAAATTTCGACACATAAAACTTAATTAACAGGACAGGACATGCGGGACACAGGACGTGCTTTTCCAATCGACAGTCGGTATTTAAAATAAATATAAGGCCCACCGCACGTAAAAGTGGCACAGACAGATCTGATGGACGCGCTTCGGTTTCGAAATAATAAAAAAAATAACGACCTCATCGAATATTTTAATGAATACTTGAGTTCGTATGCATTATTGCAAATTTTCGCGACGCTAATCATATAATCGTACTCGAGATGTTATATTGACAGTATAATCCCGAAATGAATTGAGTTTTTGGCTCTGGTCCAGCGTTGTTAGCTTCATTATCCACGTTTGATTGACACATACCATCATTGGTGGAGCCGTGGGCTTAGCTCGTGGCGAATCTCGAATCCTCGGTACAAAGGCCAGTAATTATTTTAAATAAGTCGAAGGGTGAACTGTGAGAGTGGGCGAAGAAAAAAAACACCCCCGGGAGGTTTTGTACCAATCAATCGAAAGAAATGAGAATTCCTTTTTTGTTGGCGATCACTTAACATCGGCACAAGAAACGAAGATTTATTATCTTTGCTCTTGGACCGTTGCCGTTTAATTCTCAAACAACATTGATATCTCCGAGACTTGAAATAGCATAGCAAATGAGGTGGCGATAAGAAATAAATATCGATAATTTATTTGAAAGGAATATCCCCCCCAGCTAGACTTATTAGAATAATAAAATGCTTCGACTAACACTTTATTATGGCAAATTCATCTATCTATGGATTCGCAAGCCGAGAACTTTAGTAGGATTATCCTGTGATTTATTATAGGGCAAGTGAACGGTCCGACGCTGCTGTATACTTGATAACGACATTTAACAGTGTTTCTAAAACGTATTAAAATTTATTTAATTAATTTGTTCCGGTTGACAATTGCTAGATTAACACGTCCCATGTCTCGTTGACATACTATCGCGTTCGTCTGCGACTGAAAGAGTAATCATACGGTCCAAAACAGTGTTCTACTTTATAATAATAGTTTTATGATAACGTCTTATCTGAGATTAGACTGTCCTGAACACATGTGTCATATATTTTATTTTATTTTTCTCAAGGCTTGAGTGCAACCAAGACAGTTATAAGAATTGTTTAAATTTACGGTGAAATAATAACGGTAAATAGATCACAATTTTGGTTCCGGGTGATAGAAGCTTAGCAGATTCCCCAAGATCAGGACGACCATCAAAATTTGACGATGATCTGTTGACGGCCGTAGTACAATCAGATCCTCGTCTACGTATCAAAGACATGTGGTACAAACAGCTCCATGGCTAAAATTGTAACCAGCGATACAAAGTTGACTGCATACGACAATGTGACCAGAAAAAAGTACCTGTTCCAACCCTTAAGCTTGGTCTCACCCTTCGCAAGGTCCTTTAGTGTGTCGGGTGGGATATTCATGGAATAAATTTAATTCTTTTTAAGCATTTCAATAACTCATACTGTATAATGAGTTATTGAAACCAGGAAATATAATAATTGCAAAAGTTTACTGTGGACAACTAGAAATATTGAACAAGAAACTAAAAATAAAACCCTCACACTGCAAAGACGTCCAAATTTTGTAGTCCTGAAGCATTTGATTTAAACAATAATTATATATAATTAGCTAGTTTTTAGAAAAATCACAAACAATTATACACAGTTGCAAGGTTATTTAGTTTTGAAGTTAAAATGATTACATTCGAATATCATCATCATCATTTGCCAGCCACAAGGCTCTCACTCGCTGAGGGCAAGAGCCTTACCAAACTCTCGAATGGCAGTCGAGGCCTAAGGGACCTGAGTCTCAGACGTGACGTGAGCGCTCCCCTTTTGTATCCATAACGCGGAGACCCTAGCCGTCTTGGTATGCGGTTTGTATAAAGAGGTGGCCATTGCTGACATTGGGTGTACAACTTCTACCTAATGTTGGTATCGGATTTTACCCTCTCGACTGTGTCCAGGCAACTAGGTGGTGGTTTGTCTCGGTATTCGTTTCTTCTCTTCTCTAAAGCGTTATCTGCTTATAACGAGTCACGAGTGACAAGTAGCGAGCGACTATACACACACAACTATATAGATATAAAAGAGGCATACGTATGCACATCTGCCCAAAACGAGACTCAAGTAGCCGATCGCAAGTGATTATTAGCCCTGTCGCGCAATAGCAATCCTTTCATCGTGGTAAAGACCTCCTCAGCGAGGGGTCCCCTAGAAAGAAGGAAGAGGAGCGAAGGTATCGAGACTATGTAAATTATTGGTCAACATATTAGGGTTTTCCTTCCCAGGGTATACTGGCTCTGTGGTGAGAAATCCGTTAGAGACCAGATTTATTTATGCACATTAGGATATGTGTACACAAACATGTATATATTTTTCAGGGGTGCACTATTTTGTTGAGTATTTATCAAAGTTTACTTGGGTTTCAGTCAAGTCTAAAAAATGTTTATAAGAGATACTGCCCATCAATTTTAATGGAATGACTTGACGGCCACCCCCCTCCCCGGTAGGGGTTGTGAGGTGATAAATAAATATTCTGAATCCCTGTGTTATTTGTAGAAAAGTTATATAGGCTTACCAAGAGAGTGGCTAGTTTCGATTGAGATTTTTGTATGGAATCTCGCCGTAGAAAAAAGGTTTATGACACCTCGTTATTCAATGGCAAGGTTTCGAACCGTCTTCAGTCGTTTTGAAGGGTTTCAAAATATCTTAATGTATTAATATGATACAAGTTAAATAACGATATAAATTGGGGCATGGATAAAATTGTATATTGATTGCTTGGATCGATTTATCTGGTCGCTGGTTTGCCCGCGGCTATGATAGATATGGTGCCGCCGGACGAAGGAGGGTAGGCGAGCGGGGGGATAAATTGATATCAACCGCGCCCGCGAGCCCGATGCACAAAACACTTTTCATTTGCAGTCGCGAATAATGTTACAAAGAAAACAATGTTTTTTTTTGCTGATGAAAAACTGAGAAGAGAATTTAATTTGAATATGCAACATTATTTAATTGTGCATCTATATGATTCGAAATCTGGGCAATGTATAGATATATTTAATAAAATTATCACGTCACGTTTTATACGGGTAACGTAAATCACAGTACTTTTGTCGGCAACCGTTGAGGGAGACTGTAATCTGCGTTCGGTAAAAACTAAGATGTCTGTGCTGGAAACTAAGATCACAGTCTCAAGTTTCAACTGTACCGCAAACCTCTACATCTAGTAAATAGCAAATAAATGTGCATGACCATCCTCTCACAAGATTTCGTAAAACACGAATTAAAAAAAATATGGGGTTTATTGAAATATTAAACAAACTGCTTTAGAATGTGTTAAAGCAGTGGCTTCCAACGGTAGCGCCTAACTGGGAGCGTTGAGAGATCTAGGTGGGTGTTCGTGTCTAGGCAAAATTTGGGGGGCTGTTGAAGTACAGCTATTGCAATTCCCCCCATGGTATTACCTTAAGAACTTTTTGAATTAAGTTTATTTATATATGATATTATTTATTATGATTTACTTAGCAAAGCACTCCTTCAATCTGTTTAAGCCGTTTCGTTGATATATTATATTTATTTCTTATTTTTTTCATAAAGACAATGCGTGATTGGCATTAAAGAATAACTCAGGTCGCCAATCACGCATAAAAACAGGAAAAAATTACATATTTAACAATAAAGAAAGATAAAGAATTATAAAATCTTAATAGAACCTGATTCAAGCAAGCTCCGAACCAATGCATCGTATAGCACTCGTATCACTAAGGTGCTTAGTATGTGTTGAGAATTTCTCAAGACGAAGCCCAACATTCTTGACGATGTCATACACAAGTTCGATGCATGTATACTAAATTTTAACTTAGAATCAAACAAAATACCCAGATCTTTAACAGACGATTGCTTAGGAACATTTTCTAATAATTGTTGTATGAGTCGTATGCCACATATTGTTTCCTCTCTGTAAGGAAACTCGAGAAGAAACGTACGAGATTATCCAAAACTATCTAATTTCGAAATGAGTCTTGAGATTTTAAAATTCTTCTTTATTGTTATATATGTTTTTTTCACGTTACTAATATGTTTTTTGCGTGATTGGCGACCTGGATTATTTTGTAATGCCAAACACGCATTGTCTTTATGAAAAAAATAAGAAAGAAATATAATATATCAACGAAACGGCTTAAACAGATTGAAGGAGTGCTTTGCTAAGAATAATATCATACTCTCATCGGCTTATTCAAAGTTCTTAAAATGTCCCTTGAGGGAATTACAGTGCTGTTCTTCTTAAATTTTACCTTAAGAAAAAAAATATATGTTGTCCTACCTGTATCAATCCCTAATATAAATTCATCTATTAGAACCGATTTTAAGTTTAAAGAACTATGTATTAAAAAATATTTAATTTAATTTTTAAAAGGGTCAGTTTGATTTGCAAAGTTGTATTTGGTTTGTAAAAAGTTGTATTTGATTTGCAAAAGGTTGTATTTGACGTAAAAAGACTGTAGAATCTGAATATTTGTGGTGAAAATCATTTTTAACTCATTTTGTAAATCAATTAAAATCATCTGGATTATTTTAGTAGCTGTGTAATAAGATAATTGAACATCTTGTATTGCTGAAATAATTTCTTGCTTAATACAAAATTCTTCAAACAACGTATCAGCTTCTGAAAATGGTTTTTTACTTTTTATCAACAAATGAGAAATTTTAAAGGAAGTAATGGTGGAATTTTTATTTTTATTTACACGTTTAGTAAAAAACGTTTGCTGAGTAGTCTTGATTTAAGTTAATAAATTTTCCTTTTCCTCAACTCTGATGTAGGCGGATGATTAACGTCAAAAGAACTGAGATTAGTCAAAATTAGTCTAAGTTTAGTAAAAAACGTTTGCTGAGTAGTCTTGATTTAAGTTAATAAATTTTCCTTTTCCTCAACTCTGATGTAGGCGGATGATTATCAAAAGAACTGAGATTAGTCGTGAAATGGCGTTCGAGGTTATGTTTTTTAAAAGCTAAGCTTAATTCACTGACAGTGAAATTACAATTTATTCCTAAAATAGCATAAATAGTTATATTTTTGCGATTTAATAAATAATATAATTGAAAAATACATTTTTGTTATTAATACTTTGTAGCGGGCGGACGAAAATAGCTTCGGGCATAGGGTTAAGAATCCCTGATATAAAGGGTAGAAAAATGATTTGAAAAATATTAACAATTTTTCAGTATTATTGTTAATAATAATTTAATAAATCTAAAAATTATCATTTTTTATTTTTCTTTAGCTGCTTAAAAATCATTTACGTATATATTTAAAAAAAAAAATGAGAAAAATACGAAAATCAATATCTCATTTTCCACGAACCGTAAACATCGAGAAATAAAAAAAAACGTTAAGTATACCAATATATCATAGAAGTACTCGAGTTTATAAATCTTATTATTATGCAAGGAAAATTTAAATTTATTCTTATCAGAATTATAATTACCGTATATAAAATATGAATTCTAATTACGCCGTCTAAATATATTTCAATAAGTCTCGCTGAATGAGACTCGGCATTAATTTAAAACTGATTAATTACTGCGCGTATTTTTAGCTATTTGTTTTATTTATTTGATTTAATTAAATCATGCGAAAATTTTGCACACTCTGCATGTACAAAATTTCAATATAAGGGGGTTGAAATATTGTTTTTTGCGAACAATGCCGTTCGCACGAAAGGAGACCTATAAAATATAGACTTATTCATCGCCAATATTTTGCACAGAGTCGGTGCGTTTAATACCGGCGAAAATTTAAGACGTATCCAGAGAAACAGAATGTCGAACAGCCTCCAATATATTCGAGGCCGGAATTCCAAATCGCATACATGCCTTCATAAAATTTCATTTTTTTGTGTACACCGGAAATAAAAAGGGACTACAGGGCGGTTCGAAAAATTTAAATAAAAATAATATGTATCAACGAACTTTATCATAATTCGTTTATGGCGTAATAAACTTGTTTTTGGTGAAACGTTCGCTCGAAAGTTGGAGTTATTAAAATGCTTTTTTTTTATTATTTTAAAGTTATACTGTGACGCCACTGTATTTTCGCAATATTCACGCAACACACGATACGTTTTCCGTGCGTAAGATTTTTTCTGTGTTACTACGCTCGTGTGATTTACGGTTGTTTGAATTTTCATACATATACTTTTTTAGGGTGACACGATAGTATTTTTTTTAACAATACAAACTTATTAACTTTACTACAGAAACGCTTTTGTATTCAGAAAAATAAATACAAAATCCACTGGTCTGTAATTGGCAACATTTGATTTATCTCCTTTTATCTAAGTATTGGAAAATGTCAAATAATGGCATTTTCTAGATCAAAGGAACATCTTTAATTACTGACATGGGAACGAAACTCTTCCTAAGCAATCGCCTTTTAAAGATCTGGGTATTTTGTTTGATTCTAAGTTAAAATTTAGTTGAGAAGAAGAAATTTCTTAGATATCTTTATTATGTAAATAATGAGCAGAAGCTTATGTTCGACGAGTATAAGGATAAAGGATCTAAACAGTGTCGTTTTTGGTAAAATATTCGGTCGTCATTTCGTCAATGCTTTAGCCTTCCTTATTTTTTTTTCTCATGTAAAAAAATAAAGAAAAATCAATCAATATGTAGGCTGATGTTTTTTTCTGTCAAAAAAATATTTCCACGTTTTCCCTATTTTTTCACTAATAAAAAATAGAATATAATTAAATCCTGTGTAAATACAGTTTTTTTACGTCAAATACACCCGTATGCAAATCAAATGCACCCTTTTGCAAATAAAATTGACCCTTTTAAAAATCAAGTTAAACAATTAAATACTCTGCAATATATATATTTTTTTTATTAGTTCCTTCAAAAATATAAAAATCGGGTTCCACTGTATTAATAATTATGTAAATAATTAATTATTGATCTTTATTGTCCGAAATAAATAATAAATACATCAATATTCACTTGTGTTGCCACGGGTGCGATGTTTTTTCTCGCTCGCATCCGGTACGATGTGCTGAACATCCAGAAAGTGATTTTTCAATTTTCTATAAGCGTAATTAGTGGGAAAACGTAAATTCAGGGCTAGAATCGCGGTACTAAATACAGTGGAACCCGATTTTTACGTTTTAAAGGAAATGATAAAAAAAATGTAATTAGCGGGAAAACTTAAATTCGGGGTACAACATAGACATGTTTTTTGTACATTTTTGAAGGAACTGATAAAAAAAAGATCTACATATATTGAAAAATACTTAATTACTTAACTAATTTTTAAAAGGGGCAATTTGATTTGCAAATAGTTGTATTTGATTTATAAAAAGTTGTATTTGATTTGCAAAAGGGTGTATTTGGCGTAAAAAAACAGTATAATCTGAACATTTGGAGAACTATGAACCAAATACTGTAATTTTTTAACAACCTGTAAAATCTAGCGATATTTTTATTGGCAATTTTTTACTCCTTGTATTTTATAAAACCCTTTTTTCAGTGTTTATTTAACCTAGCCATGCCGGTGGGGTATATTGGGAACACTGAATTTTCTCGAATAATTATTTTAATATAAATCTTATATGTCACAAACTGGACATATAGGATTTATGAACTTGTAAAAAGAACATAATTAGCAGGAAACTTAAATTCGGGATACTTAATACAGTGGAACTCGTTTTTTTAGGTTTTTGAGGGAACTGGTAAAAAAAAACGTAATTAGCGTGAAAACGTAAATTCGGGGTTTGATTCGGGGTACTAAATACTTGAGAACCCGTTTTTTACGTTTTTGAAGGCACTGGTAAAAAAAACATAATTAGTAGGAAAACGTAATTAATTATTAACTTAATTTTTAAAAAGATGCATTTGATTTGTAAAAGGATGCATTTGATTTGAAAACGGTTATATTTGACGTAAAAAAACTGTATTTATGTATTAGGAAACGAATTAAAATTACACACGTCACAGATTTCTATAAATTAAAATTAAAATTTTCCAGTCGTAATATTTTTTAAGTTTATTTAGCTATTTATTTTAATTTAATTCCGTGAGAAAATTAGAATAATTGCTATTAACTGATTAACGGTATATTTAAGATATGCCTATGTTATATAAATAAATGTATAATTTTAATTATAATCCCTAGCTAGCACTTTATCAAGTGGAACCCCTTTTTATTTGGCCAGGAATAAATTGACTTAGAAAAGAGAGTGAAAGTGTAATTTGTAAATCTTAGTCGAAAACTTGGTTGTATATTTAAAGTAAATCCTTTGCGAAGTTTTTGCGTATAATCGCCGTGTGAATTTTGTACAAGTTACTGAATGTTAAGGAGATCATTTTCTTTGTGCTCTGAAAGGAGGATTGTCTCAAATTTATTGCTCTCGCTTAATAATGATTTTATTTTTACGGAAAAAAAATAGTTTTAGTGCGAAAATTAAACTGGAGCCATTCCAAGAATAACATAAAACCATTTAATAAATCATAGAAAAAAATATGCTGGAATAAAATACTTTGGCGTTAAGCCAGTATCAATATCAATGTAGAATCAGTTGTAATAACTATTGCTAAAAATAATAATATATGAATAGATGAATAAATTATTAGATGTACTCACATTCTTTCGTCACATGTGGAAATTCCAAGATTTTCCTCCGCAATCAGCGATTCGGAATGTCTGTATATTCGAAGTACGGGTCTTAGCAAAATAAACAAACTAGAAACAAAATTAAACGAATCCAGGGGCATACAACCCATTATTCCATGGGCCCAATTGAAACAAAGAAAGGGCCCGGAAGACTAGGGTGCGTGCAGGTCCCGGATATTAAATCTGGAGTCGGAGCGTATGCTTCGACGAGCCTCCGAGCAACTTTCAAACATATTATTTATGGTTCTGCTGGCAATATAACCTTCGCCGTTTATCATCCGAGCCAGTGATGGCCGAACGGCGGCATGCGTAACTACCTGAAACTACCTGAAACTACCCGAGACTTACAATTAAACGTAGCGTCAGATTTATGTGCGAATGTTGTCTCTGGGATGACGTGGACTTGTGATTTAGGGCCAAATATATGTTTGTGTTTTTTCTATGCGAAAAAATATATAAATTAGATATAGTCACATATTCGTTCAGACATGGAATGATTTAATTGATTTATTAATTTATTAAAAATTAAAATATTAATATAACACCACGTCCGAAATTATCAACAGTATTGATCTGAAAAACATTTTTTTCGGATACAATAAATTGTATCAATGCTTAAAAGCAACTAACGCAACAAAAACCATCGTCAAAGTTTATAGGGTAGTTGTCATAGTAAAATATATATCGGTTTTAGTTCTAGGCATCTGAATCACGTGACAAAATATTAAAACATCTCTCAGTTGTAACGATTCTCAATTTTTCGGTGGAATCAAATTCTTGACAAAATATTATCTATGACTAGAAAAATATATAAGATGAGTTTGATGATTTTTAAATATCATACGTATTCATCAGATTCAGTTTCTTTAAACTATTTTATTAACTGATAGATAAAACAATTACTGAGAGACAAATTATCTAATTTAAGATAGAGAGAGCTAATAAAAAAACTATTTTATTCACCTTAAGAATTTCCCTAGCACCTTGAGGAAATTAACTAAAATCAGCTTTGAAACTCCTAAGCAAATTGAGGAAAAATATATGTTTAGATAATAATATATATATGTCTATTGTTCATATATTATGTATATGAAAATATAAATTAAATTTATAATTAGTGTTACGTTACGCAGTGTAGAGCAAGAGCGGTGTCTGCTCATCAGCGCTACCTGTGTCGTGTGTTGGAATGATGCGGGGAGGCAACAGGGTAGGGGGGTCTCGTCGCTAAGTGATCGTCGGAGCAGCCCTGCGTCGTCCATAATGATTAGCTTCTTAAAGCCACTTATGACAATAATTTTTGGTAATATTTTTTAGCATTTTTATCCTACTTGATTTTTACGTTAAAACATAAATTGAAAAATGAAATATACGTTTATTTAATTGTTAATCTTTCGCAGCACCCCTAAATATTTTACCCACGAGCTGCCACTGGGTATCACTATTTTTTAAATTTATTATTGATCTTTAATTCCATTTTAATCTTTAAATTTAGTGTTGTCTTGATTATTTTACAATGACTTTATTAGACTCATAATGCAGAATATATACTAACCTGTCATTAAAAGCTACAATTTTAAAAGCTCTGGCGTATTATTTTATCAATAATCAGATATTGCATAAAATTTCTAATAATTCTTTAAAAATATAAATAAATTACTGATACTTAAAATCAGCTAGTGATATTTATTAAATATTATTTATTATTTAAGTGGCCTTTTAACCCTGGCGCGGTTTTTTGCCACCTGGAGGACACTCCGCGATCTCCAGCAGAGACCTATCCATCTCAACCCTGACACCAGGACTGGACGATTGTCCTCCAGGTTATCTAAGCTCTATTTACAAAGGGGACCGAAGAGTATTAACAATTTCTTCGATGAGCTCATTCAAAGCTAGTTTGTGTCGAGACATGGTCCAGCAAACACGTAAGTTTTGCTGGATTGTGACCCCAAAAATTAGATGATAACATTCAGAATGCAACGGAGGATTCAGATCCTCGCATAAAAAAAATATACAGGCAAGGAATTTGGGTTCCTTGCGCATTGACGGAGGCGGCTCCCGATCAACGGCGTATCATCTGCGCGTCTCTTTTGTCTCGGTATGAAACCGATCTGTTTGTAATTGTAACTGGATATGAGAAGTGGATGCTATACAATAAACCTGTACGAAATTATTATGGCTTTCTTTCGCAGAAGTACTTGTTATAACTCCCCATCATTAACAATAAAGAAGGGCCTTGATTGTGTGTGGTGGGATTTTTTAGGAATTATACACTATGAATTGCTTGAACCTGGTCAGACCGTTACATCGACAGTATATTATGAACAACTCGGATGAAACAAGAACTCTTAAAATAACTATCTTATTTGGCCAATAACAAAAAAAAGGATCCTTAAACACGATAACGCGAGGCCTCACGCTGCAAAAATATCACAGGAAAAAATAAGGGAGCTCGGATTATAACTTTTAACTCATCTACCCTATTCACCGGATACTTTAAGAGGTAAAACTTTTAACTCATCTACCATATTCACATTACATATTTCTACCAAGTACAGTGAAAAAACAATTGTGCCTAAAAATTTCTTGGTACCGAAGTGAAAAAATATTCCAAAAGAAATACTTGCTCCTAAGTACAATATCAGAGAAGCAAGATATCTTAGAAAAAAATCTATGCTTCTCTGTGGGTTTCGAGAAAAAAAAATCCAGAAATCAAGAAAGATATCCTGTTCTTCTAGTCTCAACCTACTCTAAGGCAAAGCGCAGAACAATAATAAATACTACAAGACTACTACGACTACAACAAGTTTATGGGAGGTGTTGACACAACGGATCAATTATTATATATAGGGCTTGCATCACCGGTAATTTCCTGAATTAATTTCCGGTAATTAACAGTAAATTTTACAAATTACCCATAATTAATTTATCGCGAATTAAGGACAGATACAGGTAAGTAATCACGAAAGTTTTTTGTAAATATGCATGCGAAATAGGGTGTTTTGTTTTTGTTTAAGACGAATTTGGAAAAGAGCTTACTTTTCATTGAGATTGCAAAACTCTGTGGAATTCCTCCTGAAAATGCTGGAACGATTTTATAAAATTAAAAATGCGATCTTAAAAAGTTTGATTAATATGAAATCGATATATGAGTTTGATAAAATCTCTGACATTGGCATTACAACCGGTAAAAGTAGTTGTAGAAGCTCTATGTCGTGAAGACATAAATCTATATACAGCCTAAATAACATTGAAATTTATGCTTGATGAACTGTCTAAATACAGTTCTTTTTTAGCCAAGGTACTCAAAGAAGAGCTAATAATTCGAATAAAGCAAAAGAAGGACGATATATTTCGATGTGGTTAATTATCTTAATGATCCTGATACAATACAATAAATGATTTTGACGAATATGGAATATATAATATATCGAATAAAACTACAATAATAGCGAAAATCATAGATAAAACTAAGCATGTTTTAAGGGATGAGAATTATAACATTTCTGAACAAAAAGACAGAGAAGAAGATGTAAATAATCAACATATTAACACTCGAAGAAAAGCTTAACTTATCAATAAACAACAAAATTATAAAAAATGAGTGGATAAGCCAAAAAAGATATGAACAATGTTATTCAGAGAGAAATGACATATTTCAAGCTCGAAATAATTCGTGGCAAATATTTGAACATTGCATTTCAATATCTGATGACTTGGCGACCAACTAGTATTGAGTCTATTCCACGTCTATTTTTTTTTTATTTGCCGGTAAAAAACCGGTAAACTGGTAATGGGAGAAATTATTTACCGTTTACCGGTTATTGCAATTTGACGGTAAATTGCAAGCTCTAATTATATACCTATCTGGATAAGAGAAGAACATTGAAATATTGGAAAAAGGTAGTTTTCCAGGTTTTTGGAAGGATGATATTGAATTCATTTATACAAAGATTCTCGTATAAATAGGGATATTATAAAATTATGTTTTTATGTATATAATAATAAAGCACAATATACTGAACATGCCTGAATTTTATTTCGCATCCACATACAATTTATACATTTAAATAAAAAATACTTATAATTTCTTTATATCCCACTCTCCTTCTTTGAAAAGTTCCTTCAAAAAAATCCCGCAGTCACAGGGTTAATAATTAATTTCATCTCTAATTTTGAATAAACTCAACAGTGAAAACATTGTTTTTTAATTAAATATGATTTTCTGAAATCCCTTTAAAAAAGGTTGTTTATTGTGTATTTTATATTTTTATTTTTTCTAAGAAAAGGGTTTAGAATTCGTAATTTTATAACTGTTGGGCGGCAAAAAAAATTTCCACGTGTAATTTATGTAGGCTGGTGATTTCCCCCGAGTACCCCGGGCATATTTCACAAGAAATAAAATATTGCTCGCTAGCGATACGGGGTTGACCTTCACTGATCAGAAACTGTCAAATATGGCATGCGGACCTTTTACAGTTTATATGAAGTCCCTGCGTGGCGTCCTGAATATCAATGGCGAATCAAAGCCATCGAACATTCGCATTCTAACGATAATCTGAATATTCCGAGATTAATACGGAAACTATGATTGACATGTATTGGCCGGTACTTGTGTGACTTACGACCCTATAATTTTGAATTAAAATATGAAGGCTTTGCATGTCGTTTCCAAATTGGATTTTCCGATGGCCATGGCACACGTGACACGGTCGTATTAAACCGTGGCAATAAAAATTTAACACATACATGCACGTGTATCGTTACGCCTTTATCACGAGCACGTTTCTATTTTACGACGCATTGAGTATTGCAGGACGTGCCGATTTTTTTCAGAGTTAATTTCTCGATAATTTATGATTTGTTGTTGGTGCGGCGAAATAAACATTTTCACTATTCTCAAGGAGCTGCGATGAATTAATTTATTCAAATAATAAGCAAACCGGCGGTGCTCTTATACTTAAAACAAATATTTTTACACACAACAATCACTTCATTTGGTAGTGAAATTATTTCTAATTACTCCGCTGTTAGTAAATACAGAAATATTTTAATATTATTCATCAATATTATTCTGATTTTGTAATAATAAAAAATATTGCCTCAACTTAATTGACATAATAAACTATATCAAAAATTATTATTATAAAATTATCCTCTGATTATTGTATAGAATATCGATTTTTTTTATATAATAGAAGACAAATATAGCAATAAAACATGTATGTATTTCTTATTGAATAGTCCATAACATAATCTCCATTTATTTCGATAACATTTTTCCACATATCTGAAAGATTTTTAATATCATTGGAATAAAATGTAGGAGGCTTAGATGCATAATATTGTTCAAATCTCAATTTTATTTCGTCGTATTTTTATTTTAATGATCTAAATCAGGCCTTCTTAAACTATGGGTCGCGACCCCAAATGTGGTCGCGTAGCAAAATTCCAGGGTTAACGACTGCGTTTGAATATATTCGAGCGAACTAAGACGGTCAGAATTCCCTTTTATTTATGTTGTTGCAAAAAATGCAATTTTGATGAAAAATTAAGAAAAACTATAATAAATACAATTTTACAACGTTTTGTGCAATTTTTTAATTTTAGATTTTTGTATGTTTCTAAACGAATTCTAAAACTATATATTTTCATATGTATATGTATATTGTTAACTAATAAATAAATCATCAAAAAATATTTATTTATCTTTCTTTTATATTTATATGGGGTCGCCAGGAAACTCGCAATCATAAATGGGGTCGTGAATGAAAAAAGTTTAAGAAGCCCTGATCTAAATCGATGGTAATTTGATGAAGCCAGATTAGGTGAATATGATGTCTGAGATTATTCAATTTTTCGAGAATGATTTTAGCTGTATTTTGCCACGCATTGTCACGTTGAAAAAAAAATCTTTTCTTCTGTATATTGAGGACCGTTTAGATTTTATCGCTTCGTTTAAACCAGTGTTTCTTAGCCGTATTGAAAGAATCGCCCCCTTTAACACAGTCAAATTATTCAGCGCCCTTTTCCCCAAAAAAACGAAATTTTAAATTTACGCTTTTCTCTATGTTTGTATTTTATGGAATGGATTTCCTATAATACAAATAAAACAAGTGATTTTTTTTATTAACATCACGTATTCCAGTGGTTAGGGTGGACTTGATGTAGGGTGTGCTGAATGTGGAAAAAAATACAGTTTATTTTTTAATGAACTTTATTATTATTTATAGAAATAATTCTATTCTTCGTTTTTGCGACATAAATTTTTCAAGTAATATCAATGGAGAAAATACTCATAAAACTAAAACAGAAAGGCACACTTTACGATAGTTCCATTGAAAAATTTATGTCGCAAAACGAAGAATAGAATTATTGTATAAAATAATAATAAAATTCATTAAAAAAAAGTGTATTTTTTTTCCACATTCAGCACACCTAACATCAACACCAACGTACGTCTCTGAATATTTATTGCCTTTTATATCATATTAATAATATAATATTATTTAAAATAAAAAACATTCAATATGAAAGTTATTGAGATCCTAGAACCTCATGTGAAAATTTCGTAATATTAGGTTCAAGTTCACAAAAATCCTTTTCTAGTAAATACGATGAATTAAATGCTATTTATTTATTGAAAGTTTTTTAAGAGAAACTTACAGCTTAATATAAAAACAACAAATACATAGAAAGCAATAGGCCAATTACAAGTTTCTACAAGTTTCAAAAAAAAATAATATAAAAGATAAAAAGTTAAGAAAAAATTAAAACGAGAAACAAAGAAAGAAGAGGTAAAAAAATACAATAAATAGAGAAATCTCAATAAATACATTTATTTGCGGCGAAAGAAGGCATTGCAAGTGAGTAGTTTAAGTTTTGATAAATCAATTAACATTTATTTTCTATTTTGCACCACTTTTAAAAAAATAATTAGCTGTTTGATAGACAATAACAAATTAAAAAATATATAAACATAAAATAAATATCAGGGAAAAAATTGGAAAATAATTTTCCTGACAAGAAGTCAGTTTGTTGCATTTATTTGATTATGAAACCTATTTTTACACCATTTTTTTATGCGAATCAGTGGCTTCACTAAATATGTTAAGCTTCATCATAATTATTTTAAAACCATTAAACACCATTAATACAATTCATTTTCCTAAAGTCTTTTACTCATTTGATTGAAATGCTGAGTCGCATGAAAACTCGTATTAAACCATTTTAAAAATTAAGTTTATAAAAATAAACGCGTAGATCATTTAAAGAGGCTTCATGGGTCAGCTAGTGACTAGCCCGCTGGTCATAGGTTCGCTATCACTGCACTATATAATCACATTCGTTATCTATCGTCTTTCCAAGTGCTTACCTAATCCTGTAAAATTAAGAAAATTTTAGATAAATTTATTATTTTTTCTATCAAGATATAATTTTCTTGATTTTCCATTAAAACTAATGAACTTGAATATATCTATTGAATTATTTCTTAGCTAAGTATATATATTAGACAGACCCCCTGAAAAATTAAATCTCTAATTGCTAACTACCTCTAGTTGCTGTTAACTATTTTATTGGAAAGATAACTGTTGCGAGAGAGAAAAGGGTTAAGGTAATTTTGCGTTTGTCTGAAGAGAGAAAATATATATGGAAAATCCTAATAAATTTCCTTTATTATTAGTATTTTTTTGTTATTATCAGATGTCATACAAAATTAATTAGGATTGAATAGAAACAATAGATTTGATAATAACAATAATAATTTATGTAAGAGAAATGGATACTGGTTTTTCCCAAGCGAGTCCTTTTGAAATGATTCAATAGAACAACGATGATCATCCATGTGCTGAAAGCTACATGAGAGGAGCCATGTACATTACAAGTCGACTACCGCGAGATAATGGTGTCGCACAACGACTTGCGAGAAAACCCCCAAGACTGATAGCCACATCCGGTTTCATGAGCTAACGAGGGTATTACCTATTTCTAATTCCGCTTTGTTTAGAATTACAATAATCGTCATACGGCTACAATGGCCCGGGGGTAATTCAAACATCTCGTTTCGCCAAAAACAGTGCGAGACGTGTCAACATAATGGCGGGCTTGAACGAGGCCATCGCTATATCTAGATGTATCCAGGACTTATATATATATTTTGCGGGACACAAAAGGATCCGCAAATAATTGCACGAGGACGTGCGAGTTATCTGTCAACGGCTCGTGAAAATTTAACGAAGGCGAGATACTAAATGGGAAACAATGATGGCTGGAATAATCTTGAGTTATACTGCGAATGTAAATTTTAAATATCAAAACGAGATTTACGTCTTTGTGCGAGATAGCGGCGAAAATTGTTTTTCCATTTGCTTGTGAGGGAAATCTCAAAAATCTCTTCAGATCCAATACGACGCAGTGTCGATCGAAAATGAATGTCAAGTATGGGGACTTGGCGATCGGATGCTTGTATTCGAGTTTACATGGAATTGGAAACGAATCCTTGAATCGAAAAGTAAGAGAATAAATTAAATTAAATTAAAAAATAAACGAAAAAACTGTTCAACGATGAAGAGCTATCATTAAAAAACGTATAATCGTTTAATTATTTATAAAGAATATAGATTGCGATTTTTTTTTATAAAACTTAATATATTTATGAATACATTAGACGTAGAATTTTTTTTATTTGTCTCAAAAAATGTCTAAAGAATAAATATTATAACAAATCATTGATATTTATTTTCTGCAATTGCGACAAAAAAATAAAATCAACAATATTGCGCGATGTTTTTTCTCACACGCCTTTGGCACATCGTACCGGATGTGTAAGTAAAACGTACGCGTGCTGCGAGAGCTCAGTCAGCGGCAGAGAGACCCCCTTCGGACGACACGATTGCTTTCGAGCCGCCATGACGGATGGAAAACAAGGTTGATATTTAAATGCGAACAATACGCTATAATAAATTTTAGCATAACAGAATAAAATCAATATGATCTTTAAAATTTGATTGTAATCCAGGGGCGTACGGTGGTGTTGATGTTGGGTGTGCTGAATGTGGAAAAAAAAATAAAAAAAATACAATGAATTTTATTATTATTTATACATTAATTCTATACTTCATTTTTGCGACGTAAATTTATCAATGGAACTATCGTAAAGTGTGCCTCTCTGTTTTAGTTTCATGAGTATATTTTTCTCCATTTGATATTACTTAAAAAATTTATGTCGCAAAAACGAAGAATAGAATTATTGTATATATAAAAATAAAATTCATTAAAAAAAACCTGTATTTCTCTTATATTTTTTCCCCACATTCAGCACACCCAACATCAAATCCACCGTAGAATATAAATATTCTAATTATTTTGTTTGACAAAAAAAGACACTAAAAAATATTTTTTGACATGCTATTATTGTTCGATTAAGGAGAGAAGGTAAACGAAGCAGTGAAAAAATTACCGATACTTACGTGGATATTCTGAAACTAAACAAATGTCATCGGTGGATTAAACAGTTTAAAAACGGAAATACGAATCTCAAAGATGTCGCACGAAAATGACAATCCCAAAAATTTGATGACGATATTCTGAGGCGATGGTGGATTCAAATCCTGGTCAAATAATTGGGGAATTATCATTTAAGATTGGCTGTCCATAGTCTATAGTTCAGGATCATCTTCGTTCCTCATGAATTGACGGAGACGGCGCTCAATTAATGGGGTACCATCTGCGCGTCTCTTTTGTCTCGGTATGAGACTGATTATCATTAGCAGCGAATTGTTACTGGAGATGAGAAGTGGGTCCTATATAATAATCCTGTACGAAAAAAACGATGGCTTTCTTTCGTAGAAGTACTTGTTCTGACCCATCGGCTATTACTAACACTAAAGAAGGTCCTTTTTGTATGTGGTGGGATTTTTCTGGTTCATCTTTTTTTCTCAAAAATAACGCAGAAAAAAATAAGGGAGCTTGAATTGGACCTTTTAACTCATATATCCTATTTACTGGATCTTGCTTAATTAGATTGCCAGCTTTTCAGATCGTTAGAGCTTACATTAATAAGTAAAAAAATAATAATGTTGGGTAAGCGAAAACACACTGGGAAAGGATTTTTCTAAAAATGGAATCAAAAAACTCAAACTGGCAAAAAATTTGTTGGCAAAAATTATTTCGATTAATTTTCGGTCCCTCTAATATATTCGTTAAAAAGCTATCAAAAAGCATTAGATCTCTTATAAATAAGAATCAGTTCAAAAATGTAATAAATCATCCATAAAAGCATTCTTTTAATGACAGAGCTTTTGGAATGTTTTTTTTTGATACAACGATATCGTATAACACGGTACAAATTTACACGGTGATTACGAAAAATCAATATTCCAGTCGACCCACTTAACAAAAAATAATGAAATTTATTTCTTTAGCATGATTTGCATAATCATCCTAATTTATTTTAAATACTTTTAATTAAAATTGAATTGAATGGCATTTTTTTTTATTTATTGTTAACTGTGTGGTGGTCAATTTATAAATTTTAATATTCCAAATTTATATCCAGCCGACTTTCAGAGTGCTTATTTCATCCTCAGATGAATTATCTAACTAAAGGCATGTACCCCTACCCCTTTAACGTTTTTGCACTACTCCATATAGCTACAGAAATATTCAGATTAAACGCATTAAGTGACTGAAAATACAGTCATAGTTCCTAGTGACTACCAAATTTACATCCGCCGTTACACACGTTACAGCCCAACCAACATCGACCGCAGTGTTATCCCGTATATGCCCGTTGGATTAACATTATGCGATAATGTTGGTACGTCTCACTTTGTAGGTGCCTACGCGGTCTAGACCTGACAGCGCTTTAGCCCCCCGATGATTTATAGCCCTGGAATGATAAACAGGCCAGAGGTGGGGGGAGGGGACCTGCTTGATTTTCTGATACAATCACACCGTCAATTTCGAGGAGTAGGGGTTAATCCAACACCCCCCTCGCCCATCCCCCGTCCAAAACCAGGCAGAGGTGCCTAGCGCCAAAACGCGACGCCCTTAAGTGATATATTACATGCTGATTTAATAACTTGAACAAGCGCCGAATTAGGTAAATCCTTTAATTAGAATGGTAAACAATCCTGATCCTGCCTAGGTAAATTACGTCAGAGCGAGTCAGAATCGTAATGATTAGAGTATACACGTAAAAACGTTTTGATGTGATGAGAAATGTTAATCTTGAGCGATTATATATTTGAATCAACATACTGAACATATTTATATGTTTTATATTTTTTGAACGTTTGTTTTATATACATAACATACTTAGAACGTCTTAATGATGTAAAATCATAACATTCTGCATTTTGTTGTAAAATTTTATTTTAACCGATCCGTGACGGGGGCTCGAAACCAAGGGTGTTGCCCGATGGGGTCTATTTAGTATGAAATTAATATATGAAAATAGACCCCAAGCATTTCAAGTCAAGATATTCACTAATAGATATTAAAAAAATGATTATTTCATGAATAAAATAGTTATTCATTATGTATATAAGTATAAAAATCCTAAATATTGACCAAATTTTAATTTTTTCTACTAATTAATGTGACGCGTAAATGACAAGCACACGGCGACGTCCCGTCGCAGACTGAAGTCTCAGAGTTCGCCCCACACATGTCTCTAGCACGATTTCACTCGCACTTGTATATGCGCGATGCTTTTTCACGTTCGCATTCGGTACGTAGATAATAAAAACGCATATTGTTCCTTTATTTTTTTTTACAATTGTGGTATTATCTACAACTACGAAAGGTCTTTGATTATTTATAATATTTATCAAAAATATGGGGTCCCAAATAGCCGGGCCGTCCCATCGGCATAAAATAGTAATATATCAATATATCTTAATTCAAAATCAATGTTTTTTATATTTGGAATTATGTTTTTTTCTTTTTCTTTATTACTTTTAGCAAACTTGAGGATGGGTCGTCTTTTGCGGCCATTTTTTTGGAGTCGCGTGGGACACGACGTCAATTGACGTACAGGTTTCTCGCACCGGACAGGTCTGTCTCTACAGTGGTAATATTAATAATGCAGTAAATAATACAGATTTTTTTTATGATTTGTATCGATTATTTATACCCGATGGTATTTACATATACTTTTCAATTGTCAGCAAAGGTATTAAATAATGTTTAAAATGATTAAAATATATTTATACAATATTTTAAAGCCTAAAACAAAACGATTTTTAAATAAACTTTATGAAATATGGTAAAAATGGCTGTTTATATATTTTAATACGCTGAGAATCGCTTATCTGCCTTCTCTTTCACACTATCGATGTTTGATGATTCGTTGGCTCCTCCTCCAATTACGGGAAACAAAAGATTCCCCAACTATTCAATTAAATATATTATTTTTATATTTATTTTGGTAAACCTTTTAAATTAAACATTTAATTAGAAGAGTATTAAAAATACACGGTGTCATATTTATTTTTACAAACACTTTTTACCCTTTTTAAATTAAGAAATAATACACACTTCTGTTAAAAACGTAGACTATACGTTGTTTTGAACCTGATAAAAAATAATTGAGAATAATAAGAATTGATTGATTCATGGAATCACATAAAAGAATTCAATTAAATATTATTCTTTTTTATATGTTAAGTAGTAATAATAAATATTTTATATCAGTACTTGACTTTATCTATATTGAAATTAACCGTAATTTTTAATTTACTTGATTTTCATTTATCAGATTATTATTAAAAAATTATAATAAACTATTAAATGTTATTCTAATTTAATGTTTCATATATATATATAAATACAATTTTGTTAAAAATAATTTGGTAAAGACTTATATAAAGCAAAATATAAAATTGATTTGAATTGATTATTAAAATATATTTTATTCATTAAATCCTAGACTTTAATATATCCATTACTTTTCCATGGAAAACTGTGCTATAAAAAATAATTCAATATCCGATCGCATACATCTACGATATCAAACATTTTTCTAGAGATGAATTCAGTAAAAATCCTGGGTTTTCTTCTGTTTTGTTTGCTAAGTTGAGAGTAAACATCTGCTGACTGCTGTTGACTCAGTCGCCTCGGAGGCCCCAGATAAAGCCTCCAGACATTTACTTTGCTTTCTTAAATAACCGTGCTGCAACGGAATGGAAAATGAAAGATATACAGAGATCCCATAAATTATACAATTATTAAAAATTCTTTAAATAATTAAACAGTCTCGCGTATAATAATATATTAAATAAAAATTAATTAATAATTTCTACGCGGCTATATTGACGTACCTAATGATGAAACGTCAGCGAATCGACCGCTGACGATAATCTGTACGCACCTCGCTGGCAAATTAGCGTTAATTTTTAAATTTTTATGACAAAAGTACTTATGCAAACAACGTAGCCGAATGAAAATTTGCGAGAGCTTTAAAATCAATCCGCGTAAAACTTTTAACAACTCAATTTAAATTCGATTCCATTGTAGCAAATTGTAAAAGATGTAACTTTTACTATTCGAGCGAACTTTTTTTATGATTTTTTTAAACTGAAAACTGCATTTCTAAAGAATGCTTCGAGACGTAGCAAGAATCCCTATGAATTTATTCATTCTGTAAAAATATTTTTCTTCATTCCCCGTGCCGGATACGGATGCACAAATGCTAAATAACAAATATGTACAAAACTATAGTATATTTTTTGTTATTAATATCAAAATTGGCTAAAATGTCGTGTAGTTGCCGAAGTAAATCTAGGTAATAATTGATTGTGCACAAAAGTGACGACTGACATGCGACTGCATTTGATTCATGGCTATGGCTCATGAATATTGCGGTTTCAGCATTTTCATAATGCAATCATATCAATTTTGCATTGGATTATGTTATCGTATGAGATTTGAATTTAAAATTGCTATTTCGGCGAACCGCTTCCGTTCGTAAAACGACAAAGCGAGCTGAGCATATGAAAAATTACCATAATACTGGTAAGTGGGTTATTGCATTTGTTTCTATTGCATACAATGGATGTAATCTGGACATAACATTTAAATAAGCCAGATATCTACAACAGTTTAGCTAAAATCAAGTCAAATTCAAAAGAATCATATTCAATTCGAAATAAATATATTAAAAATTTGATGGTGAATTTAATCTGAATATTAATTTGAATACGTCACAATAATAGGAGATATACAGCGCCCTCAGTGGGTAAAAGTGGCGTCATCCCCTCCAAGT
This sequence comes from Philopotamus ludificatus, assembly GCA_022495035.1. NCBI lineage: Eukaryota > Metazoa > Arthropoda > Insecta > Trichoptera > Philopotamidae > Philopotamus > Philopotamus ludificatus. The sequence goes on from JAGXCT010032927.1 coordinate 38,933, forward strand.
GCTCCATCGTAAGATGTAGACGCCATCTTGTTGCGCTACACACGGATGCCGCCATGACGAATCTGTGTATATCCTCTTGTCTTCCCCATAGTAAACAACATCGACTAACTAATTAACAGGCAAGCTAACAACTATTATCGCTGACGTTCTGACTGTAGACTCCCCCTCATTATCCCTCATTAGCGTCGTGGACTAATATGCTGTCACAAGCAACCTCAGACGACCTCTCGTCGGGATCATTGGATGAGTACTCCTCTGCAGATACTCTTGACACAAGACCGCCACGAGGGCCATTACTGCCAGTGATCACTAAACAGAGAATACCAGGATCAATATATTAAGGAGTTTACCATAAATTTTGTTTGCATTTCAATCACCGATAAGAGTAAAGGCTCATAATGGTCCGAGTCACTAATCCTTCCGTAATGTTTTACAAGGTTTATAAAACGTTTACACTTTTCCTTTATAGTTTCCTCCAAGTTATACCTATTTCGATTAAATCTCAAATAATATAATTGATTTTATTAGAAAACTTAATCAAATAAAGTTGAATTTAAAAACTTTTATCTGTTTTCAATTAACTAAAACTTATTTATTAAACAGTAAAGTGTGTAAAAATTATCAATTTAAGCTTGGAGATTTTTTAAGATTTGTTTTAAAACCATGACAGCTTCTTTTTTTCTAACCTCGTCCTTCTATAATGGTCCACAGAAGGCGTAACTTTGGACTATAAATGATGTATTGATAGGTATAATAAATTGACTATAATATTCGTAGTAATAAATATGAGAAAATAAAACAATGTGTGTTTTTTCCCCCTACTGAAGCAAAAAGGGGGTTTTGCCTTTAGACAATTTAATTGATCTACATATATAGTCTAACATTCTAGTGTCTTTGGAAGAGAATCTTGGTATCTAAAAAATAGTTAATTTAATAAATTAAATTGGAGAGTATTTTAAAGAATCTTATCATTTTTTAACATGCAATCCGAGCTTTTACTCTGTTTATATATATTTTTCTATTTTTTTAGAAGTTTATTATAGTTATTAATTAGGAAAATGCATTAAAATTTAACATTTTTCGATATATTACAGAAAAAAATATGTTTTTTCGACTCAGACTTAAATACTTTGGATCCTCAATTTCTCAAAATCCTCAATCCTCCATTGAGGAATTATGGCAGATACAGATCCTATGTATAGTTACGTGTGCAATGCATCAGTTAAAAAAAAATCAAGTTTTTTACGTCAAATACACCCTTTTGCAAATCAAATGCACCCTTTTGCAAATCAAATTGACCCCTTTTCAATAGACATTTTAAGAGAAAAAATAAAGGTCAAGCTAATTTTCAAATGGGGTATTTGACGTAAAATACCTGTATAATGACCACATGAACACCGCGTGTTCTATTCGAAGATAACAAAAAAGATACGAGAAACACATGCATTTCTTTATTGTCCAGACAAAAAATTTGACAAAATTTTACCCTAAATTGTAATTGAAGATGAGCAATGGATAAGATAACATAAGTCAAATAAGGCAATGGCTTACTAAGAGTCAAACTCTGCTTCCATTTCCTCAGTCTGGTTTATCACTATGAAAATATCTTTAGTGCATTTCGTGGGATATAAGAGGAATAATTAATTAAGAAATATTAAAACTTTACGATATAAATACTAGACGTTTACTGTCAACAATTAGAAAAATTAAATAAGAAAATAAAAGAAAAACGGTAAATTTTGCCTAACAAATAGGGAATAATTCTTTATCACGAAAACGAACGCCCTCTTAAACTAAGAATATCCCATGGAAAAATTCAAGAGTCAAGCTGGAGGATTCCCCCACATCATTCATATTTCCTAGATCTTGCTCCTTCTGATTACTTTCTTTTAAGGTTCATGGAGTACACTTTATGTAAAAATTGTTTTACAAATTTAATTGAAATTCAAAAACCAAATAATTATTTCTTTAACCCTTTGGTTGCCGTTTTTCTGGGATTACTATTCCAGAAATAATTAAAAAGTAAAAATGTTTCGTTTAATTTATAAATATACTGTAGCGGAGGCGTTGTATGCGTTGCACGTGTTGTTTAAAAATGTTATACACCCCTGAAGCAATTACCCTACACACGGCTTAAAATGTATTGGATACTACGATTTCAGATCCGTCTGATCCGGCAATTCTCGCTAATGTAGAAAATATAAATAATAATAATAAAATAAGTGACAAGCGGCACGTGGCTCAAATAACGTGAATCAGAATTACTGCACCGAGTCGCAGCGCGACACGGCGCTTAACGACGAGACCCCCCCCCCTTACTCTGCTCTTCATTTCCGGCCGGGATTCATCTAATATACGATGACAGCAGCGCTGACAAACAAAAAGCGCTCTTGCGATTAATTTATATATATTAATTATATTTCCAAATATATAATACATATTCAATAGACACATGAAAATATATTTTTCTTCAATTTTCTTTGAGGTGCTACAGCTTCGCAGTGTATATGAATGAGCTACCCTTGCGTATAGATAACTTCTGGAGATAATTATATGGCATGGAATATCAAGGCAGTTAGTATTTTACCTTGGATATAATCTTGCAATAATTTAGAGACATAATCACTTTTAGCACTGATTCTGGCTGCTGCTGTTTCATTTTATAAGAACAGTTCTCAAGTTATGAAACATATACACAAGTTACTGGTCTCAATTTGCATTTTGACACGATACCTTCGCGAACTAATTCAATTTTGCTCAAACACCCCCCGCGTTGCCGCCCCTAATCAGCCAGAGGGTCGAGAAGAGTTCCGCTTTATCGACGCAACTTTGGCGCAAAGTATCCCGCGTGCCTCTATCCGACGCCTGATGACGTCGTTAATAAGTGACGTCCTCGAGATAAGCCGGTGCTAGCGACCAAGCAACCAACTTTATGACGGAGGTGGACAGTTATCTTCTACGCGGATAAATCACGGGCTGCTCTGCTTTAACGCGCGATAAACGTATTCACGTGCTCTTAGCTGCGAGAGGAGGGAACGCTTGTCGTTTTTCTTGTCGCCGCTTTTATCCCGTACGAGGCACGTATACTTTATACCAGTTTAAGTTTTTATTTTATGTCGGATAGATTGTTTCTGCAGACGTGATGTGCAATACATTTAATTTAAATGCTAAGAATGTGAAATGGGGTCTTTAACCCACGAAATCGTAAAACGTCAACGTCGGCCATCAAGATAAACGATGTCATTTAGCAGCTGTAAGTTTTTGATACCGTTTTCATGTTGCACTCGTCTGGCTAGTAATCGAAGAGTGGCAGAATTGTTTGTTCAAGTTGTATCTAAATTATTATATTATTTTTATTCGAGCACCCTGTACGGTTCGCACGAACTGAGGCGACGAGAGCCGACTCATTAGTCCAAATGTCGGTTCTGACGTAGCAGCTCGTCTCAGCCCGTGATGGAACTCAACGCCTAAAGATGTTATCTCAACTGTGATTTATGGTGGCCCCATGTGGACCACCATATCCTACAACTTTGATAATAACACAACATTATCGCTGCAATCGTGTAACTTGGACTACGGTGATGGGGCTACCGTGTAACTTGTGCCAGGAGCAATAAACGACACACTTTTCGACAACAAATCACGTGACTACAGGGTGTATACTAATTAAAACATAACTGCCGTGGCTAGTATGAATTATTTACATTTCACGGATAATACGTGTATTTTTTGTATAGCCTCGAGAATATTAATTGCGAGCGATGCAGATTCGGTGTATGAACAAGTTGGCTCCCGAGAGTTTTGCAAAACGCGGAAACGGAATACGCTGTTCATTATCGTGTTATACAAATTCCATTATAGATAAACAGTGGTTTTGTGCTGAAACTTGCAAATGAAAATTGTCACGAATGAGTTTTAATCGGTGGTGAATCGCATTCGAAAATACGCAACCTCTCAATGACTTCGTTTATTTATTAAAGTGATAACAATTTACAGGTGGATTATATTATTTATATATTTAAAAATATCAGCAATTAATAAAATGATACTGGTAATGATTGATGGTTTCAGAGTCGTCGGTTTTCTGGCGTAGACTTTATCTTTAAGGTATCCCCAAAAGAAAATGTCGAAGTTGTGAGGTCGTGTCTGGGGAATGGACAGGATATTCTATGGGACCTCTTCGTTCAAGCTAAGCTTATCATTACGACATGCTCTTACATCAGAAAAAAAAACCGTATCTTCATCAAAGTCCTCTCGAATGCTTTGTAAAAAAGAATCTTTCGGTAATCTCAAGCATTTGGCATCAGTCACATTACTGTCAAAATAATCCTTTGCTACTCATCTACTCCTCTTGAGTCAGCATTCACATATCTAATGATCGTGACTATTCTTGTTCCGAATCTTCTTGGTTTTGGCTGTGAAGGATTCGGGATCTCGCATCACTACGGTGGAGCCCATGGACGTTTTCTCTTGGTCGCTCCAGCGGATGGGTTTTTCGAGTTTTCTGCTTCTTCGGGCTATCGTTTCTTCTTGCTAAATCTACCCTTTATTCAGGGCAGACGCCTTTGTGTATTTAGTGGTTAAAAATTGAGAGTCCCGACTCTGCACCAAACGTTTTTTTGTCTTTTTGGATATTCCAATGATTTTTTTAAATTGTCGATAGCTTTGACATTGTATTTTTAGTCATTCCTATTCCTTTTTTTATTTCTGGCTCACAATTTCCGTTACTAATAAGTGTACTCATAAAGATCCAAGATTTAGAAATTCTTTAACTCTTCTTGATTCTTGATATGAAGAGGATGTCCAAAAGATCTGGATAGATGATTACTTATATCGAGTATCATCAGCTCGTTTCAAGTTATGTTGATTCAATTCCAAGTTTTTTACTTTCACGGATTCAACTGTTTTGAGCAGTTTGGTCATTTTATGACGAATACATTTTCATACTTCCAATATTCTAAAACATTTTTATTTTAGTCAATCTTTTGTCCACTTATTGCTTCTAATGAATTACACTCTGAAAATATAGAAAACTCAGAAAATATTGGCCCGTTAGACAATGTTTACCTGTATATCTTTAAATTCAAGGTTTTTTGCGTGGCTGGTAAAAGTTAATCTTGTTTTTTGTATCAATCTCCATAAAGATTCTTATTCAACAGTATTTAATGATCAACATTTAAATATGTTATATTTTAGAATTTAATTAAATAGTATTAGGCATTCTTATGTAATAATTTTTATTACCATTTTCCGCTAAATTTTGTTCTATTTAGTTTACCAATAAAATTAAATAAATCATTTTTTCGGTTCTATGTTCATTATTTTAATGGTTTATTTTAATAATATTTGAGTAATATAAAAAAAATATTCTTATATTCTGAAACATATTTTCTCTGCTTCGTCTATTTAAGTATTTATTTTAATAGTTTTTTTTTAAATAAATCACCATTTTTAGATAAATCAATGCAACGATTTACATAGAAGAGTTATATAAAGGATATTTGGTTAATATGACCCAGTTGCAGGTGAAAACTTCAAGGACTACTACAAAAACTATGAAATATACTATAAATGTTAAAAAAAATATGGATACTCATTTGCCTAATAATGATAAAAACAACTATCGATCAGTGGATAGGAAGAATAAAAATATATCTAAATAATGAACTGCGCGGATATGTCGCTGTGTACAATTGTCGGGGCGCAATTGTCGGCGTAAATTTTTTTTAAGCCGTTAACAATTATTAGAGACACCATATAGTCTTGCTAACTGTGCTGATTGTATACATATATAAGTGGATCTAAATAGAGACCTTGTTACAGAATAACTCATGAAAAATTCGCTCAGCTTGAGTAGATAGCTTAATAATATAATTTATCAGTAACTTATATTTATTTTACTAATTAAAAATCAGTTATTGGTTCTAGGTCTAACGTACATGTCCGTATAAACTACGTCACAGATTTCTAGTATTTGTCCAATGAATTATTGAGATCTCGATTCTTATGAATACGAAATGGCGGCAGCCGACGTCTCGAATGGCGGCGTACAAACAAGATCGGCCGACATTTCATGAAAATGTTGAGGAAACGGGAATTTCCCTTATTATATAAAAGCACAGCGGAGCTTTTAAGTGGGCTTTGTTTGATTGGTGCCGTGGACTCGGCGTCGCGGCGCTGCGGGCAGACGGCGCAAGTTTAAGAGTCGCCCGGGGAAAGTGTCTCGCCTTTATTTTGTTGCCCCTAAACATTTTATTTGCCCGCGTTCCGTTTTACGATTCCGCATTTGTCCCGGGAAATAAATATTTTTTCCAGTCATAAAGAGTAATGATACCGAAGGCCGGAGATACGGCGTCGGTCGGCGCCGCTTCCACCGAATCACGTCTCACGTGCAAAAAATGGAAAAGGGACACTGAATGAATGGTGTAGTGTGTATGATAAATATACAGAAGTGGGTCGTGTCTATGTATATCTGGTGGTTGAAATGTGGCAAGGCAATTTTGGCCACGGCGGCACGCGAGTTTCGACGCACACTCGGATGCAAACACACTCGCGCACGATAAAGGATATGTACTTCTAAACAAAGTAGAAAAAACATTAGGGTTTATACGTTTCACCATTATTTCTCTACATATGCAAAGACGTGCCGTCCATATGGCTGGATTGTGCG
>JAGXCT010032928.1:0-34059 GCA_022495035.1 Philopotamus ludificatus
ACGACGAGCACGCGATGAATGGCAAAGTAAAAGCCATACGAAATCATCATCATCACGCATTGTGGCATACTTTTGTCATACAATCGAGGACATTTTAAAGTATAACTAAATTTAATTAATCACAAAAAAGCGATGCGCTTCCAAAATATATTTTGTCTAATTGACGAGAAGGTTTCGAGCATTGCAAAAAAAATTGAAAATTTGATTCTTATTTTTTTTTAATATCAATAAAAATTTGCATAGCATTCACGTTTGAAAACATAATTTTTCCCCGAATGTAATACGATATTCATGCGGCATATATATTTATTTTGGGGGGCCATTTGTTCTATATTGCAACAGCATGTCAACACTGTTTCCTACGTATCGCCGCAAGTGTGGCATTTTTTTCAAACATCAGCTTTAATCACGAACGGTCGCCCGGGGCCATCGTTTCCGCAAGTATCGCTGACATCGGTCCTGTGCAAACATAAAAGGGATTAGAATAATATGCGCGAAAGAAACACACGCTTATTTGAACTGCGCCCATAATCAACACAGGCACTTTAAAACTAATTTAAAATTGGTCCAAATAACGACGTCGTCTGTTAACTTGAGCTAGCTTACTTCAAAGCGTCAAAATAAAATTATATTCCCGAGTCAACATGTGCATATAAATGTTAATGGCGCTGAAAGTTTCCCCCTTAACAAGTGCATCATTGCATGGGGTCTCGCCAGTGATTTTCAAACGGATGTTTAATAAGACAAACTCTCCAGTCATTCCGAATGTGACGTATTTTGCGTCAAATCTGATTAGATGCATATTTGACAATTTGGTTTATTTTTACAATATCGATTGTAGATGCAATCGCGAATTTTGTCTGGGTTCGATGTGTCGCATGATTGTGGTATTGTTTCGCTATCGAAATACACTGTTTCAGATTATGATCTTAATTTACGCTGTCTGTAGTATATTTATATACAAATTTCAAAATTGCATATGGAGGTCGATACGTAAGCTGACCTTTCAAGGCGTTTCCTATTGAATTGCAAATGCATGTTGGGAGCCACATGTTGCGAATCCATTTGTCAATTTTCTGGAATTTACATGTGTCAAAGAAGCGCCAACGGATATAAGCGGCTTCAAACAAAAGTGCGGCTCTGCCGAAGATTTCTTTCCTGGAAACATTCCAAGAAAAAAGAATCCAGAGACGCGCCAATTGCATATTAGTATTATTATTTTTAAACATATAATTTAAAAATTATGCAACGGCAGTTACAGTCGATACAATCGATAAAACAGTATCCTGTTTTATCGATTTTTGGTATTCATTTTTTTTTCAGTATGATTTTAAATATATTTTCATTCCACTGCTCTGGATTTGAGTTGGAAAAAAAATGACACCATTAGCAAGATGAGAGCCTAACAAAACAATCCCAGGAAGATTGTACTTATCTCCCTGGCCACCGCGATGATGTTTTTATGCACACAGATACGCGTTAAAAATCTTCAGTTTCAATGTCGGATCTAAATTGTATTTCCGCTGTGTAATTAAATCCGTTACGGGGGCATTAAATATATATTTAAGTACGCATGCGCATGCGCATGAAAACGTCAGATATACGGCGTCGCATTCAAAATCACGACCTATTGTTAGGTCACGTTCGAACCGTATTCCCTTTTGCGTAGTTTTTTTTCATAAAACACCGAAATCAGTACAATGCGTGACCAAACAAATCGGTTCAACACCCTTGAATTTGTAAAACGTTGCAATTTTACACGAATCCGAGACCGAGAAATGGCAAAAAATGGTATAAAATAATCGCCACGACCATTTAAGGTCATCGTCGCAAAGCCGTGAATCGATAACGTGACTAAAAACGTTCGGTATCGGAATAATTTATATATTTTTTCTGTGCAATTAATTTTCTCTCACGCAGCCATTCCGGTGGAGAGGTTCCGAATCGGCTGACTTCCACTTTTCCACTTCGGATTTCCATTTTAATGGTGGATGACCGTGAAAAGAAAATATATATATCCGACACGCGAACTTTCTACACGCCGATATCGTTGAAAAAATGTATTAGATTCTAATCATATATCATTGTAATAATTTATGAACGCGATGTGCCGTACCGTGTTTTAATTTTTTTTGCCTAGTTTTGATTTTTCTCAAATAACTCTTTTAATATAAATCCTACATGTCACAAACTTTTTATATTTGTCCAAAAATGTCTACAGAATAAATATTATAAATAATCATCGATCTATATTGTCCGCAATTGCGAAAAAAAATAAAAAAAACAATATACGCTGCCGTTGCTATGGTTGCAATGTTTTTTCTCGCTCACATCCGGTACGATAGAGCTGGGTCTGCGGCAAGACATCGTCGAGTGTGCGAGTCATATTGATTCGAATAACTATTTTTATTCCTAGAATAATCCATTTTTTATCCATCAATATCTTGACTTGAATTGCTATGGGTTTATTTTTCATTATAAATAGACCCCCATTCGGACAACGCGGTTGGTTTCTAGCCGCTGTGACGAATCGTTAAATCTTTTAGAATGCTCAATGCGCTACGAAAATATGTCTTTATTCTTATAAGTCTCTTTTTTAATTCCGACATAAAAATACGAAGAGATATTTGACGGGATTCTTAGAAATAAATGGTGCCTGATATCATTTTGAGATGTGGTTATTTTCATCAATCGAAAAATGTAATTAATCTCGAGATGGTATGCGAGAGTTATGTAGACGGATTGTTGGGATTTTGAAACGTAAATAAATTCATTTTAATATAAATGCATTAATCATATATATTTATTATTTTATAAATAAAAATATTAGAAATTACAATCTAAAAAGTGAGGGATTGGACGATTTTGTCGTTAAATAAATTTTCTTTTTAACTTCAGAACATAAATTAGATTAATATTTAATTGGCATCATCAGTCTATAAATTTAAAAGACGCAAGCGAAACTGATTTTGATGAAAGATGCTCACCAGTTAATGCTGAAATGTAGAAACCTAATGAGAATCTCTATGTATTAATACATTAAAAATATGCCATCTCAACTAAAATACAGTCAATCCTCATATAGCGCCGAGATAGGGAACACGCTATAGAAACCCGCTCTATACAAGATTAGGAACTAAAATATCGATTAACCAATTCATGCGCGAATTAAATATGCCAAAACGTTCCAAAAAAAAGTATTTATTTTGCTTTTAATTTGAAGCATATAATTATATCAAAAACATAAAAATATTTTTTATATTTTTTTCAACCATTTTCGGTCCATTTTTTTCACTTTTACCCAAAAAAATCGTATTGCATGTAAAGTCGTAAAATGCATTGAAAATCTATTATCAGGCTATGGCAAAGTAAGAATGCAATTGGATTAAAATAAGTCAGAGAATGATCTTTTTATAATTGACGAGAAGATACAACAATAAAACTGTGATTTATTTAAGCGCGCATCTGGCTTCACACGAATACGCGTGAGCGCGGAAATTGGAACGTTTCTACTTGACGCGTATACGCGTCAACCCGAATAGCTATTTTTATTCTTAGAATAATATTTTTTAAAACGAAGATTTCATCAATATCTTGACTTGAAATGCTTCGGGTTTATTTTCCCTTATAAATAGACCCCCTTCAGACGACGCGGTTGGTTTCGAGCCGCCGTGACGGATCGGTTAGATATATGCACAGAAAAAAATACAATCAAGCAAATCTATTCAGTGTTTTTAAAAGAAGATAGACGACTCTTCTTCAAAGAAGATTGACAATATTCTTTAAGTTGATAGATAAGTCATGAAATAAATTAATGATAAATGCCTTTCTAACCAATGAGCTAATAGGATTCTCATATAGTGCCCGACACTATAGAAAACTAGGGACCAATTCAAAATTTAGGGTTAGGTTTGTTAAATTGTAAAAAATCAATACGTAAAACCTTGATTTTATATTTATAATTGTTTTACATATTTATGAAATACGTAATTTGACCTTGAAAATTTAGCGCTTTGAAGACAAATGCAATCTAGAAAGATAGCACTATGGGAGAGACTGTCGCAAACGCCTCTCTATAGCAGGGATCGCTATAGGAGTATTGACTGTACAGTCAGTCCTCCTATAACGATTCCTCTCAATCACTATTTTCTACAAAATGCTTTATCAACCGAAGCTCATTGACCTTTATTTCGCTGGGCAATGTATTATATATTTACCAAATATGTAATTTGACCTTGAAACTATTAGCATTTTGTAGAAAGAAGCAATTTAGAGGAAACTTTATAGGAGGGCTGGCTATATTATAGAACATGTCTTAAACATATAATGGATAGCTGATCTTTTAATATAAAGGAAAGAATAAAACATAAATGAAGCAAAAATGAATATAAGACTGAGTCTATTTTTTTCTATAATATCTACGCAGTAACACATTTAATAACTTTTCTTTATAAATGAATCTAAATAAATTCAAAATGGCGATAAAACAAGTGAATCATACGTACGCGACGTTGGAAGTAAATGAAACAAATGAATTACATTACACGATATAAACAAGATGGCGGTTAAAATGACATAGTATAAATCAAAAATAAACTCATATTATTGAGTTTTAGTATATTTGAGTAAGCCACACGGAAATGTATCGCGCCGTTGTATATTTCTGTTATTAAATCGATTTTTTTGTACATAAAAAATGCAAAAGAAACATGTTCACGATCCACGTGTCGATTCACACTGATATACATCATGCTGCAAGAATATTTACAGAAGAATGGCTTTGTGTCGAGCATGGCGCCGAGCAAGGCATGCTCAAATGAAAATGAAAACATCCATGACACCAGCAGTGGATCAAAGAGGCTTCGGCGAAGAGATGCATTCATCTGCAGCCGGGCCACAGCTTCCACATCTTGACACCGAGCAGAATAAATAAACAAAAAACATATAAACGCATATAAATCAAGACAAATCTATGCGTACTGATTATAATTTCTTTACGATTATTCATTTTTTTATTATTGGCATTAAATGAGGAACACTGAGTGCAGTGGCGGTTTGCATTATCTGCACTCCCTCACCTAGCACCGTAATGAAATGGTCCCCAAAGTCCATTCATTCGGTTTTTTCTTTCTCTTCACATCCAGAAGCATGTCACCTCGGCGACATTCCTTTTATTCTACCAGTGGATAGAGCTAGAGAGATGACGAATGTAAAAATATATACATTCACTCATATTATCATAATAATAATTTGTTAAAAATCAATAAATAAGCAGTAATAATATAATTAATCTGGTTGTTGCCTACGCGCAAGAGCGCTGCCTGCTTGTCAGTGCTGTCGGCGTCGTGTATTAGATGGATGCGGCCCGGTAGCGGAGTGCGGGGGGATCTCGCCGCTAAGCGCCGTGTCGTGCTGCGACTCGCTGCAGCCACACTGATTCACAGTTTCTTTGAGCCGCGTGCCGCTTGTTTCTTATTTTATTATTGTTATTATTATTTAGTACTTTTATCTCTCTCGCAAATGACGCGTCATAGCTTGGAGGTAATTACAATCGGATTAGTAATGTCAAGTTAATTGTTACTGAGCGCAGATAGTACTCGGATGGGTGACCATTCCGAAGAGTTCTGAGTGACGCTAGTCAACAGAGGGGTGGGGTAGAAGCTGACGACCATCATGCACATGGTCACGTTTCTCAGAAATAAGGGAAAGTGGATTAATAGTTTATCTAAAAAAAATAAGAATAAGAGTAACAATAATGATATTTAATCGCTAAAATATGAGCGAAATATTCTTGTTTAATTTTTTAATAATCCGCAGCACCCCCAAATAAAATATTTTAGCCACGAGCCGCTACTGTAAATAAATATTAATTATAAATCATTGAGTTTTTTTTAAGTAAATCCATCCTGTATATCTGGCTCTTTTTTAATATACGTTATCACTCACTTTTCCGCTCAATATCATCTCTCTTGGTTTTAAAAAAAAAAACAATGAAAAGGCGAGGGATAGAAGACAAAAGATTCTTTCTCGTGTTGTGGAAAACAGCAACGCGAATTTTTTTTAAAAAAAAAGAAAAAAATGTTTCTTTATTCATCTATCCACAATACCCGACGACTTTTCAGATTGAAGAAGAACATCTTTAAAAATCGAAAACAAACGAAAGTGTAAGTACCTATGCGCCGAGTAAATAACCCAAAAAGAATCACGTCTCGTCTTCCCCTAATGCCACGCACATGGCATGGGGTGGGTCCAAGTAACCTGATTTGGTTCTGGCGTACACCTGTTTACATTCTACAATCCCAAGGCCACTTCATGTGTGGGAACAGAATGTGGAAGGTGCACCACCACCGGTAGCCCCTGGGGTTCCATTACGTAATTTATTGGTCTCTGTGTAATTTTAACGGCTTTTTCCCTAGCTCCCTTTCTTTGGTATTCCGTTCGTCCCCGTTTTTTTTGTGACCCGCGAGTGCAAAGTGCACCAATGTAAATAATGGAAGGGACCTGATCCGACCCCTATTCATCTCGGCCCGAGGTGATAATAGGGGGTGGATGATGATAACAATAACAATACACACCGCTGTGTGCATATTCGGATGGCTTCGTAAAATCTCGGTGGGTAAAAATATTTTTTTCTTGCATTTAATGTTTTAATAGCCGTATGAATAGCTACGGTTTCTTGTGTTGAAAATAAGAAGGGTTAAAAGGGATTCGATTCTTATCTCATATACTTATATAGTAAAGGATTTTCGTATAACGGCGATGTCCTTAAAAATCACAATTCAATAGTTTACTTACTATATATAATATTAAGAAAAGCTTTTTTTTGCTCAAATCGTTTTGCTTTGTATCTGTATATAGATCTATTTTCTTTATGTCGTTTAGAATGAATCTATTGCAATTTTTTTAAAGCAATTGTTTATGGACATTCTAATAATATAATAATATACTTGAATTAAATACGTTTTTAGTATACCTGTGCCAAATTGGACATATGAAATTGAAATAAAACGTTTTTTTGTAGTCTAAAAATATTTTAGGGAACTGTTATCTAAAGCAATATATCGACATTGTCTTTTTTATTACCAAATTACAGTAATATTTTGTAACATATGGGTTCATTGGGTATTATTAGTGATTCAAACATATAACCCTTTTAGGGTTAAATTCTTGAAAACTTTTAAAGAAATATCCTCAGTTAAAAAATCCTACAATCATCCTCTAGGACAGGGATGGCGAACGAGTACCCCGCGGGTCATGCAGTGACCCATGTGTGAAATTATGAAACCTCCTTGAATTTTTAGAAATGATTGTAAAAAGCCTTAATTTAATAAAAAATAAAATGATTTGTAATTTGCTACTTATATCACTAGATGTAACCACCAAGGACGTATATTCAGTTATTGGCAGGTGCGCTGAACGCCATAAAGATATAGAACATGAAAAAATATATTTAAGATTTGAATATTAAATATTTAAAGTATTTTTTGTTAACATTATGGGATATCGTATAAGCGCGTGAATGTATTGGGCAAGGCGTGCGCTATGACCGCTGCACGACCTTAAACGTGCGCGACCACACTCTGATGCCGTCGCCAAAATCAAATAAGGAAGAGAAATCATATTACAACACAATCAATTATATTGTTTATGCATAGGAATCACTTCTAGTGTGGTGTGGCTGAGACAACATATGTTAGAAGGGGACGGCAATAAAACAAACGGTCGCTATTGCAAAAAATCAATAAAATTATATTATTTATACACAGATTCCGCCTAGTGCGCGGTGTGGCTGAGACAGCATATGTTAGAAGGGGACGGCAATAAAACAAACGGTCGCTATTGCAAAAAATCAATAAAATTACATTTTAACACCATCAATTATATTGATTAGCGGTCATTGCGAATATGACCGCTGCACCACCTTACACGTGCCCAACCGCATATAGTACCATCGCTTATGTGGGTGTAGGGTCTCATCGAGCGAAACTAATGTTTTTGTAAGCAGTTTAACGGCCGAACGCGTGCTGTCAGGCAGCAGCACATTAGTCTACTCGATCTCGAATTTATTGAGCATTACTTTTGTGTTACATAATTTTGTATAAACAGGTGACTTTATTTTGGATAACAATAATATAACAATTGTTTTATAATAAATTACAATAAATAATTATTTATTATTAAATTTAATATTTATTTTTATAGATTTTATTTTATCGTTATCATAATAAGCAAAAGTGTTGAAGAAATTTTGAACCTCGATACTCGAATAAATTTATGATGATAAGATAAATATTAATAATAAAACTGGTGGAGCTACGTCCGCCTCTTCCAAACATATTTAGTAAACAAAGGATAAAAAAAATCCACGCCACATCTTTAAGTGTTACGGTGTAATTAAAGGTTATAATAGCAATAATTTTGAATGTTAATGAAGCTTGTAAGCCTTTATTTATTATTGTTTTAAATACTCAACCTATGTGACCCCCACATGGATTTAATAAAAAATAATATCCAATTTGACCCACTTGGGAAAAAGGTTCGCCATCCCTGGTCTAGGATATGGAAAAGTATTAGTCAATTTAATTTGAGGCGGCCCTCGATTTTCGCAAACAATTGGTTCTTGTAAATGTGTAGAATGCTCTTGTAAATATGTGGAATCCGAAAACAGAGGGATATACAAAAAAACATATTTCTTCACCTTTAAATATTAACTCATCAAGGTTTTTTATTTGATTTTCAAATGACTGGAAGTAATTCTTTATCTTTCTTTCGATTTTCTGCTTCATAATAACCTCACTTAGAGACGAGTGCTATACGATACATTGGTTCGAAGCTCGCTCGAATCAAGCTCCATTATATGGGCGTATTATGACGCCTCGAATTCCCTCAGATTAGAGAAAATACAGTAGAAATTTCTAAGATATCTCTACACTAGGGAGTTTGGATGCTACCCGAGTTTATATCCCAGCGCATGGGTACAGGACTTCCCGGGGTATTTAACTTTCGAAAAAAGAAGCTCGATCTACTTGGCAAAGTATTTCTTCAACCTGTTGGTTGGCGCAGTATAAAACCCCCTTGTATTGTGCGAGTTGTCCTTATAGGCTCCCTCCTCACTACCATCGAGCTCGGTCGCGTGTGCATCTTCTTCCGCCAAATATGAGGACAGGTGCTCTCGGAAACTCTCCGGTAACCAGAGCTCCTCAACCACATCACAACCAATTCTCTAGTCAATTAAATATCAAATGTAATAAATACTTCATTTTTAATTTGTCGAAGCGTACTTGCTTGAACCATAGATTTAGCATCTTATTTTAATTTAATTTTCCAATCTTCATGCAAAATCTTAGTTGCCGTAACTTAAATAAATGCAAAACTCAGAAGGACATCGTTTTCAGTTCTTTCAACTGCATGGAAGCAAACAATTTTTTGATTGAAATTGATTTTTTTTAAATGTGTGAAGTAGCGAATTGTGCGAAAGTCGAGGATCGCTAGTAATTTATTCAATATTTCTTTCACTAACACGATAATAAAATAAAATGTTGAAATGAAATAATAGAATTTAAAAAAATTATAGATATTTGTTTCTAGTTCAACTCCGATTGATTATTAAGTGTTTTTATTTGTTGTATTATTTACATAACCTTACATTTAATCCCTTCCTTTGTTAGAATTCCTAGAATTCCTAGAATTCCTAGAACCTTCCTTTCTTAGAATTCGAATAGATTTAATCATAGAAATAAATAGAATAATTAATATATAGATATTTTTTTGGTTTGAAAGAAAATGACAAGTTTTCCCAGTTTTTGGTTCATTCAAAATCAGCAACACGGTTGAAATCAATTTCTTTAATAATAAAAAACATAAATTATGCCTACGTAAATAGCAAAGGTTTTAAAAATGATATGTATAAAGATATCGATGCGATTCTATTCAACTAGATGCTAGATGTCAAGGACTTGATTGAATTCTTTCGGCGATCTTCGAGTTAGATGATAGCAGCAACAAGGATGTAGAAGAACAACAATTGAAGATCGTTTAACCTTCTCCACTCCGTGGGCCAGACGTATTGGCCCAAAAGATTTTTTAGCAAACAACTTGAACCAAGCTTTCTCTCTTTTTTAATCGGATATCAGATCAAACACTATAGATGCTTCTTATTCATTTTCCCAAATGGATATCTTATTTATTATATTTGTAAAAAAAATATAATGAGAGTATATCCAGATCCAGAGATGGATTAAAATTTTAGAGAGATTTATCGACAATGATGGTGTGTTGCCATCAGTTTTGTCGTCTAAATGACAAAAACTATTATTTTTCTATTAGTCCTTTAAATGTTGGGTTTTTTTCCCAAGAAAAATACGCATTCATCTAATTAAATATAGATTGACATTTATCCGGATTACACCATGCTATTTCAACAATGGGCGAGCGATCATAAATTCATTAAAATTCCAATCAAAATATAAACCGTGTACGTCCGCGTTACGCCTTGACGTCAAAATCGTGTCACTCATGCATATTAACTCATCACCGAATGACAAGAGATGCAATCGCAATTAGGCCCGAAGGCCCAACATTTCTTTGTCGGTGTCAGATACGCGCGCACACCGACCAGGAAGCGGACCATCGAGTCCGCAGAGACCTCAAGGCCTCGGCTGGTTCCTTGTGGCCAGAAAGTTGCACAAAATGTGCCGGCAACACGAGGAAGTAAACATCAGGAAGAGTTGTCGACCTTCGACGGCGCTCGGTACTTGGACCGCCAGATGACGAATCGTTGATTACTTCTGCCGCCACGGAACACAGCGATAAACAATAATTGACCAATTAATAATGTAATTGTGGTTATGGCGACGATGAACGAAACGCGGATGATACTTTGGCCAATCCAAGTCCAAATGTCGATACGAAAAATGTATCGATTCGACGCGCAAATAAATGAGCATATATTATTCTGGCGTTCCCGAATTGTGAAGACGAGTACCGGGCTCTTCGACAGAACACGAGGATGTTGAACAAGATTCCGGACGGACAAAGGAAGCTCAGGTAACTTACCTGCTTACGAAGAAAAACTACCATATATCAACAGCAGTGGTGGCGCAAACTATTTAATAAATAATATAATAATACAGTAAAATCCCGTTTTTACGTGCTCGGAATTCACGTTTTCCCGCCATTTGAGTTAAATTTTTACAATCCTGTTTTATTTTAGTACATGTAGTACCCGCTTTTACGTTTTTTATTTCCCATAATATACATCAAATCAATTTATACACTTATATATGATTTAAAATGTTTAAAATCAATATTAGGAAGCAGAAATCTTGTACAAATATTAATATATTAATAAATAATGCCAGTATACCCTGGGAAGGAAAACCCTAATCTGTTGACCAATAATTGGTCTAGTATCGATACTTTCGTTCCTCTTCCTTCTTTCTGAGGAGGTCTTTCCCATGATGATAGGATTGCTATTGCGCGACAGGGCTCATAATCACTTGCGACCGGCTACTTGAGACTCGTTTTGAGGTCGCTCGCCACTTGTCACTTGTGACTCGCTATAAGCAGATAACGCCTTAGAGAAGAGAACAAACGAATACCGAGACAAACCCCCTCCTACTTGCCCGGACACAGTCGAGAGGGTAAAATCCGATACCAACAAGGTAGAAGATGTACGTCCAGTGCCAGCAATGACCAAGAGAGGGAAACTCTTTACAAAAAACCGCATACCAAGACAGCTTGGGTCCCTGCGGTATGGACACGAAAGAGGAGCCCTCACGTCACGTGTGAGACTCAGGTTCCTTTGGCCTCGACTGCCATTCGAGAGTTTGTTAAGGCCCATGCCCTCAGCGAGATACGATGTATTACACTTTAAGGCATGGGATGAAATTGAAGAAATAACCATCCAAAACTGTTTACGAAAGATTGGAATCGTTAAGGAACAAGAAGATGAAATATTAAGGGGACCAAAAAGTAAACAAAATATCTTGGTTGAGCTCATTAACAGTTAGTTTGTGTCGAAACACGGTTCCGCAAGCACGAAAGTTTTGTTATTACGTTAAATCTATTTTATTTTTCGGTTAAAATATTTTTTTCTACTTCTTTAATTAGACTTTCTACTTCAAAAATTAGATGATGATATCATGAAGGCGATGGTGGTTTCAGATCCTTGTCAAACAATTGAGGAATTGTCATTGAAGATTAGCTCTTCATGGTCTACAGTTCAGAATCATTTTCGTCGCATAGGGCAATTGTACGTACCATGTACGTCTCTTTTGTCTCGGTATGAAACCGATTTTTTGTGACAAATTGTAATTGGAGATGAGAAATGGGTGTTATACAATAATCCTGTATGAAAAAAACAAAGGCTTTCTTCCGGAGAAGTATCTGTTTTGACTCTTCGACCATCTCTAACAATAAAGGTCTCTGTGTGACGGGATTTTCCTGGACTTATACCCTACGAATTGCTTGAACCTAGTCAGACTATCATAGCAACAGTGCATTGTGAATAACTCGAGTGAATGAAACAAGAGCTTATAAAAACGATCTGTTTTGGTCAATAACAAAAAAAGAATCCTTCAACGTGATAGCGCGAGGCTTCACGTTGCAAAAATAACACAGGAAAAAATATGGGAACTTGGTTTGGAACCTTTAACTCATCCATCCTCTTCATCGGATCTCACGCCGTCGGATTGCCACATTTTCAGATCGTTAGAGCATACATTAAGAGGTAAAAAAATGGTTAGAAAATGATGTTTTTGACTAATCAACAAAATAAATTTCATAATATTTTCAGCCAGAAAAAAAAATTGATTACTTTTCGGTCCCCCTAATATATAACACCGCGATGTTTTGTTATGAAATATTTATTTACAATTAATTATTATTGCGCGTCACTGGCGACCGTTTCAGTCGACGAGATAACAATCTAGGAAACATCACAATGTGGAAGTTGTATGGCCCCGGGCTATCGGTGGACCTACTCTACTCCTCAACTTGTCATCCCTTTTCTCAATAACACCCATGTATTCGATAATGACTTTCGTTTCTATTCTGCCACTTTACCAAATAAATATTTTTTTTTATCTTTAGAAACGCTGAAAACCTTTCAATCGCCGCCTATTATCAAATCTTTCAGATTGCATAAAACGATAATAATAATAAATTTTAAGACACAATATTTGATATATATCTAGTCATAATTCAGGATATACATACATTTATATTTTTTCCATAAACTGGATCTATTATGTTGTGGAAAGATCGCTAGGAAACGGGCAACTCAAACATCCCACAAATTTTCTAAAGATTTATATGATTTATCGCATGACCCATAATAAATATCCGTATTATATATTTTTTTTTACCATTATTAAGCGGATGAAACAGGTTGATTTGCCAAATATGGATGTGTATAATCGCTGTGAGAAAATTTATATTAATACTGGTTATAAAATTTTATTTCCGCGAATCGTTAATACTTTTTTTTTCAACTATTGTTAACTCTGCGGGAAATGTGGGTGGATGATTTTTGGAAGATCGATGGTTTTCTTGGGACCTCATGATTTTTTTTTGTCAAGCTTCTTGCGAAAAGAGGCGGAGTTGCATAGTCATTTTTCGTACGCGGGCAGTTTATCATCAATAGAAAACGATTTATCTTGTTTTTTCATATTTATACGGTCCAGTGATCGATACGAAAATCATAAACAGCGGTGCGAATTTTTCGAAAATCTCGAGTCATTCTTCATTGTGAAACAATTCGAATAAATATGAAAACAAAAATCGAAAACCAACTTTTCATTGACAAGGTAGTTCCACGGATGGTCATTGTTGTGCCCGAAGGATTAAGAGGTCTTTTCGGATAAATTATGAAAGGTGTATTGCTTGATTAATTAAAGTATCAATATTCAGTAGCTTTGAAATTGAAAGAGAGAGACATGGAGGATATGTAAAATAATGATAGATACGGTGATCATATTTTTGGAAGCGAAATCGGGGACAGGGAATGATTTTGATTACCTAATTTTTAAACCGATACGTAACGGGGGCTCGAAAACAACGGCGTCGTTCGAAGGGGATCTATTTATAATAGAAAATATACCCCAAGCATTTCAAGTCAAAATATTAACGAATTCTTTATCAATATCTTAAAAACCGTAAAACCGTCATTTTTTGGGTTTAATTTGCGAACCGATATTTATTGCGCTTAATTTATTAAATTGAGATGTTCTTCTTTATCCGAAGGCCTCGAAGGTTGATCTACAGAGTTTGTATGGTCTTAACATATTGTGCTTCATCCTTCACGAGCATATAAGACAATTTTGGACATCTTAAACTGCCTTAGTTGCGAATTTTGGTGAATCACAATCTTCCCTCTTCCTTCTACTCAACAAGGTCAAACATGTCTTCCACTTTCTTCTCCATGATGGTCTGCAGAAGGCGATACTTCGCTTTTCAAATGACGTGCCCGAAATAGGGATCTGAATGTTGGGCTTTGACAAAACAAGATGAACGACAACTGGATATCCTGGAGAGGAAATTCTAAGACTAATATCGAATCGAGGACAGGGAATGGCGTATCCGAAGCAACAAGAAGCTGTACCGACTATGCAAGGATATACCGGTCAAAGCTGTCGTTAGAGTGCCCAGATTCTGATGGGCAGTCAGACGGCAAAAAGGCTTATGGTTAACAAGCCTTTCTGTCCCCGGAGAAATGGAAGACCAAAGCTGAGGTGTTTGTACTGTGTACAGAGGGACACTGCTTCATTGAAACGTACCGGAAGATGGAGCCACATAGCAGAAACTCGTATAAAATGGAGAAAGGTGTTGGATGAGGCCAGAGCTCTAGAATAGGAATGAAAATAATTATTTTTTACACTTTTACTTAGTTTTAGTTTTACTATAGCCTAACATTTTTGATAATATACAAGCTTATTTATCTAAAAATTAACATAATTTAATGATGCGTGAAATAAATCCGCCGCGAGTGTATTTTATTTTTATTATTTTCTATCTATTATATTAATGAGCGTTAAATAATTCTATGAAATTTAGGATCTGACAAACCGATAAATATTAATAAATCTGGATGATATTATTATAGATATTTATTTTTGTGTGCATGCCCTTTCTTTAAACTGTTACTTCGACATAATCCCTTATACAATTGCACACAATCAAGGCGCCAGCACACATGTGAAATAATGATGGCGCGAAAATACCAACGGCCATGCCCAACATTGTTACAGATACTTTGCCGTTTTACCGCTCAAAGGTCCCACAACAGAATCGGAACTGGAAGGAGGGACCAGGAACCCGGCAAAAAATACACGGGCTCCAAGAAGAAAACCGCTAAGACGTTCTCACGGATCACAAAAGTGTTTTTTTTTTCTGGGTGCGTCTTCGGGTGAATACGTGCGCCAGTCTATATTCTTCTATTGACGGAATTTGCGGAATAGAATGAAAGGAAAAGAAGATGGTAACGGCCGTGACAATGGGACCTTTTGATTTCTAGGAACGGCGTCGGAGTGGCGGTCTTTCCCGTCCGTCTCTAGGAACACGAACCCTATTATCCGCCAACCTACGGGCCATATTCGCATAATCGATCTGTTTTTGATGCATTTATCAAATTATACAACAGTGCATTGTTGTGCAATATTCCAAGTGTACAACACTGCGGCTTTGTGCGCGTCTATAACCAATTTTTTTGGCAAGGTTTGACATTTTGATAGTTGAATAGTTGATACAAATTTTTATCCAGAAAAAATGAGGCATTCTTCGATAATAATTAATGGTTTTATGTAAAATATATTTTATTTAAATTATAAAATTGTTCGTATGAATCTCATGATTTGATGAATGGTGTTGTGAGTAAAGGGCGTTAAATTTGAATGGCGCACATATCCATCGATCCATTGCAGCCAGCATGACAATTGCAAATATAATTTGATTGTATCGCATTCACAGGAATGTCAACTGAAGAAGGCGCTCTTGCCACGGCGACCTTGCGCATGACCATCATCAATACATTGTGTCCACATCGAATATTTTTCACCTCCTCCGTTGGAGTGTGCACCATTGTTGCATTTTTTTCCAAATTTACGGATACCTTTACATTATGTTCCGAATTTTATTTATGTTTCCTGTTTATTGTCGGGGGAGAGCGCAGCCAGCGACTCGGATAACAACGGCCGGGACCGACGAGCCCAAACACCATTGTGATGATGAGTCGATAGACTATAAAAAAGTGTTCTCGGGCCGCTGTGCATTCTCAATGCACAATAATGCAGTTCATCATAGTGGATGCACAATCGAAGATGGTAGCGGGAGATGTTGGATCGCCAAGTTTGCAAGAATGGCGTCTTTTGATGGACCGTGTTGTGCGTATTTACTCTGGCTCATCGTTTCATTATGTCTGCAAAGTTGAATGGATATGCGATTATGCCATTGTCGATGCATGTTTGCATTGGGCTGTGGAATAATGAGCCGGCGATAATTTCAAGTAAAATTGTTTTTATTTTGTTGCATTGACGCCCCTCGGAAGAACGCTTCCTTGGCGCCAAGGATCTAGGAAGTCTAAAAGCATATAGAAAGTTTGTCACTCATTGTTATTCAAGAGGCATACAATATCGTCCACTCTTTACAAATTCCTAACAAAATATTACCATTTAAGAGATAATATACAAAATGAAAACAATATCGCAATTACTGCGGAAGATGTTTTGTCCTTATTTTTTTATTATTATCCTTCAATGATTCTCAATTGCTTGAGCTGACGCCAGATGAGCATAAATAAAAATACCACTATGACTCTTTCAATCGGCGACTGCTAAACGAGAAAGATCTTTCATACGATTTTAAAATAACATCTTAAAATTTTAATCAAAGCATTCAGCAAACTCGACAATAATAATGAAAACACTAATCTTCGATGTTTCCTGCTTATTTATAGCACTAAAACCATGACCTTTACATTTCAGGCGACTAATGATCTGCAAGATTAGTCTTATATGAAAACCATTATATGTACCAAAAGGGATGGACTTGAAATAACAGTATAATATGATGTATTAGAGCAGGGTTTCCCAAACAATGGTAAACCTAGAGATCTGAATAAGTGTTCCGCTAAACTTTGGAATGGTTTTATACGCTGCGACACATCCCGATAAAACAGAGTCATCTGAAGGGGGTCTATCAAAGACCCCAAGCTTTTCAAGTCAAGATATTGATGAATTCTTTATCTTTAAATGGATTATTTTAAGAAAAAAATAGTTATTCATGATATGCTTCCTAATTTGCTCGATATATTGGATTTTTAACTGATCAACATGACGTGTATGTGTCATTAATACATTTCACTCGCATTTGGCACATCGTAACGGATGCGAGCGCGAAAAAACATCGCGCTCGTGGCGCAGATGCAGATTTTTTCGCAATTGCGGACAATAAAGGTAAGTGATTATTTGTAATATTTATTCTTAAGACTTTTTTTTAGACAAATACAAAAGGTTTGTGACATGTAGGATTTATATTAAAAGAGTTTTAGAGAAAAATCCAAACTTGGGGTCCCCAATAGACCCCCGTCTTGGTTAAACATCTTCTACTTCATATTGAAAGGCGGAAGATGGTGAGATTTTGAATATAAATTAGACACAGCATCAAAATCGCGTCATTTGAAAAAACTAATTTTTAAAATAGATAAAGCAGTTTTGTAAATATTTTTAGAACACCTACAAAACTTAAAAACAACACCTTTGCAAAATTTTCCGAAAAGGTGTAGTAAAAAGTCTTGTCGTATTTTCAAAGGGTAGTTTTAGAATCAGTTGTTTTAGCCCTTTGGGAGTCAAGACGTGTTATTTTATTGTGTGCTTGTCGAGACACGTCTCCGCCTGTGTTCAATATAAAAAAAAAATTTACTCGACCCAGTCGCAATGGTCGAATTTGTTCCTTCAGAAGACCATTTGAAAAACTGCATACTCTTTAATTTTCACTCCAAGAACAACGCAACTTTCGCTACAACAATTATTTGCGATATTTATAGAGACGTATTAGATGTCAGAAAATATCAACGCTGGTATAGAAAATTCAAATCCGGAAATTTTGACTTAAAAGATGAGCCTCGAAGTGGACGACCCTGTACAGTAAATAAAGCCGTCATAAAATCTGAAATTGAAAAAAACCTAACTAACTATCAAAGAACTATCAAATATAACCGGCATAAAGTGGTCCATCACTCAGAAGTCTCCGGAAAAATAGGAAAGATTCGAAAAGAAGAAATTTTGGGAGAAAATCTTCCTTCTCCGCAATAAGGCGCGTCCTCATGTCGCAGATTTGTCCCTGAAAAAAATGGATGACTTGGGTTTTTGACGGCTTTACTGCATCCTGCTTACTGTCAGACTTAGCCCTTCAGACTACCATTTGTTTCTTTCTTATGAAACACTTTTAAAAAAAAAAATCATCTAAATAAGAAAGTGAAGTGAAATCGTCCATTTCTGTTTTTTTTTATTTCAAGTCAGCAAAATTTTTTTAAGGTATTTTAGATTTGGAAAATAGATGGCAGAAGGTTATATAATGTAATGGTAACTATTTTTTGTAAAAATAAATCAATAAATGTATTAAAAAATGAATTTGAATTTTATTGAAAAAATACGACAAGACTTTTTACTACACCTAATAGTAATGACAATTCCTGTATTCGGTATCCATTTTCCGCGGCAACTAAAATCGCAAGTGATTATAAAAATTAGCGTCCCTTGAGGGAGGAATCCCGCCTCTCCTGCCACTGTTCAGGACGCGTGAGTTGACTGAAGCAATTAAAACGAATCAGTAGAATAAATTTTATGAATAATTCTTGAAAAGACCCTATTTGGAGTATGGAGGATCTTATACACATGTAGGTGGAAAATTATGAATCATTGGACCGCGTCCACGTTTTGTTCTGGCATACCGAATGTGGTCCATGTGTCGGTGCCGTACCGGCCCAGTTGACTCGGTGGAAATTGGTCGTGAAGAGTTTCCCAGTGACTGAGTTTGGCTGTGTCGGTCACAGTGTCACCGCGCTAACGGCACCGCGACGGCCGCGGCGCTTGTTGCTCGCTTCTTGCGCTCCTCCGGTGTCACCGTCGGTCGCGGCCCTAACTGTCGAGGTCTTCTTCGCCACTCTGCAGATTGCGGATCTCGAAGCACTCCGCCCATCCGGTTACGCTGCTGCTCTGTGCAGGCCTACAACCGGAGCTGCATTGTCGCCATTCGCCAGAATCCGCTTCGGTGACCTCGCTCGACCATCTCGCTTCGCCTAATTTCGATCGACACTAGATCGAGCCATCTCAATCAAATGTTTCACCACCTTCAAATGAAAATTATAAGGAAATCCTTCAACGTGGACTTGGATTGTTATGCAAGAACCTAAACCCACTGCTGATTGTTGATCTATTGATTCTATCATCTGTCATATGTAAATGAATTTGAACATCTCGTCTGAATTCGGTAAGCGGCAGCAATTACTCGCCGCTATCCTGTAACCGTTACCAAGCTAGCATTATCGCCGCATGTCCATAAACCGTCACGTACATGGAACTCGTTGCCATCGACGACATTTACCCCGGAGCTGAATCAGTTGTCGTATCAATTTCGTCTGGCATCCGTCTCGTCGATGTCAAAACCCGATGCATTGCACAAGTACCAGATGGATGCGGTGCCTTCGTCTTGTGGGGATCGGATCACCCAGTCCCGCAACCGGAGCACGCCAAACCGTGGCAATAGCGCGCACCACAGTTTCAGAACCGCCTGCTCTCTAACTAGGTGTTGCGTTACGTGCGGAAGGCATATTGTACGTAGGACAGGTGAGCCGGTGGCTACCTGCAACGGTCTGCACGGAGCCGGTTTAGCGTTACGCTACGACAACGCACTCGATACACCAATTACGCAACGACAGTTCAGGAGCCGGCCCAAATCCAATTTGAATAGATCGTCGAGAAGCTGAATGCCGGCGAAGAGGATCGCCAAATCAATTACGTGTCACGGGGCCTCGAAAAACGTACAGTAAAATAAAAAAAAAACTCATAACACCATTTTTTTAAAATAAATTATGATTGAATAATCATCTAAATAATTAGAACATGATCATATCCTTATACACGTGGTCGTCAAATGTGATCAGTGATGTCAACGTCATTGAAAATATATTTTATATGTAAATCTGTTGCTACCTCCAACGAAAGTACAGAAGCTGCGTGTATGTGATATTTTTAGTATTCGAATACCTAATTCAAAATTCACTGAACAGCAAGGATATGACTAGATATATCATAGGAAAGCTTAATGTCGAAATCAAAACAAATCATTACATTATTTTAACTTTTACCCTGATATGCCGCTGAATTTAAAGAGGGAAAAACTATCATTACAGGTATTCGATAATGTTTAAATGTCTATTGGAAAAAGGTGAATATGCAAAACCTGTACAAATACATAAGATAATCATCATCATCATTTGCCAGCCACGAGACACTCACTCGCTGAGCGTATGGGCCTACCGAACTCTCGAATGGTATCAACAATTCTTACATAATTTTCTATAACGTCATTGTTTCAAAGAGAGAGAAGTTTCAAGCAGGGCTGTGGAGTCGTTAAAAAAACACGACTCCGACTCCGACTCCGACTCCCCGACTCCGACTCCACGACTCCGACTCCACGACTCCGACTCAAAAAATTTCAATTTTATCATGTTGTTTTCCTACCTCTGCATATAACCAATTCTTTCATGCGCCAGTCATAAAAATAAAACAAGATCAAACTTTAATTATTTGCGTTTATTTTTGAAAATAGCATTGATTCTATTAACCCTTTGCACTCCAAAGGTTTTTTCAAAAAGTTTCTACCAGCTCCAAGCAATTTTTACACAATTTTCTCAAATAAAAGATAATTTTGTAAAAAAGTGGGTAAAACAGGTTTTTGTTAAAATGTACTTATTTTATTGTTAAGATGTTTATTTATTGAACTCAAATTCTTATAAAAAAAATTGTGAGTGTGGGTATTTTAAAACATTCTCCTGGATGATGGACATTTTCGCTCAAGTACCGCAAAAAAAAAAATGTTGTTCTTCTTCTTTTTCCAGTTGTATTGCGATCAGAACATACCAAACAGTCTTTGTATTTTGTGCCATCATATATGAAATGGGGAGCACCATCCAACCTCTGTTCCTGATCACTTGTCGACGCACGCGCCGGTTTGACTTCTCGGCACGAAATTTCCACTAACTCCATCAACAAACTCTGTCGAAATTTCTATGGCTTAGGTTTTCTACCTTCTTTTTTCTCTCACATTCGGTATATAATTATATAAGAATTCTACAATGGATGCTTCATCATCCCCAAAAAAATAATTTCCTCCACCATTTCAGAGTTTTCACATAAAACAATATGACGGCGCATATTATCACGTGTCTACTCCCACCCCATTTTTTTTTTATGTAATTATTAATTACAATAGGCTTCTGATAAGTTCAAGTTGGGTAGTAGGTTGAGATCTTCTGACTTCCTTCTCACTGATTGGGATGATGATATATACTTGTACTTAGCATTGTTACAATACGTTTATCTCTCCAAGCTAATACCAACGTATCTTCGGCCCCGTATTAGATGTCCCAGTTGAAAAAGTAATGTGTGATATATATGGATCAATATTTGTTACATCCACCCATGATGTAGTAGTAATAACTGGAGGCAAAACAACACTATCGTTTTCACTATCACTATGAATCTGCATAACACGCGTCCTACAACCTTTTGAGAGCCAACATCTTCCTCAGAATTAGAGTCAGTTACAAAAGGTGTAGTATATAACGTTACGCCAACTAGGAATCTGACCCCTAATGAAATGTATTTTCAGATAAAATCCAGTCGCCCTAATATCTCAATCCAATTCATTCATATATTCATCATCACTGCTTCTAAATTCACATATAGATCTTCTGAAGCTCGAGACATTTTTCTGGGCGTTTTAACACTTCAATGTTAAAAAATTAATCCATTTACAACTATATATACTTTATCTTTAAAAAACACACGGGATGTAAAACTACTTGTAATCCAAAAATATTGAAACACTTCACTAATAATATCTCATCAGTACAGTCTCAACAGATACTAAATATCGCTGAGTGTACATTAATATACTTGCACCCTGACATATTTTTTTTCGCCTTCAAGAAACAAAATGTGAATGTTCAATTCAAAGAAAAATATTTATTATCTCTTCTAGGACATATACCTTGACCCCATCAGGCAAAAAAATATCAGAAATGCTAAAAATAATTCGTAAAATAATTTAATAAAATTTGTCCACACGTTGTGGACAGTGGAGCTGCTGGTAAATATTAGTTGTCCAATACGTGTGGACAGTGGAGTACAAAGGGTTAAATTATTACTCTGCCTGCAATTCACGCCTGCAAGAATTGTTCCAGTACTTACACATTCATTATAATACTATTATAAAAAATGTGTTTTGCTGACGTGAAGTGGAGTCGGAGTCGCTCGTTTTTCACGACTCCGACTCCGACTCCACAGCCCTGGTTTCAAGACATAAAAATTAACCCTTTTAATGTAACAACATAATATAGTGGTCATTCGATTATGGTAAAGACTCAGTGTTTATGCAGTGGGAAATAGTTTTGTTGTGTATGACCTGCAGACTCCGATGAAGACGTTTTAAATAACAAAATATGGAAAGATTAATAAGTAGAGAATTTGATCTACTCAGAATAAAATGATTATTTTCTAGAGCGATAACATAATAATTTTATCGGAAATTCATTGAATCTATAGAAATAAACAGCCTCAATCTGATCTGACGTATGATTAAGATACGTGCGTGTGGTGAAATTAGCAGAGATTAGTCAATTACAACCTATCAAATCTGTGAATATATTATTTAATAACAACATTGTCACAAAAAATATATATGACTCGCATAGCAATAAATTTATTCATGATTTAAAAAGATTTTAGCATAAAACAAATATTGATAAGAAAATATAGGTTATATTTAAAAGTTAGTGACGATGAATCTAGTAAGAAGCAATTATTCCGTTTTTCAATGCATATTAGAAGTCAAACGATTGGACTCATAGTAATTTAAATTAAATACAGACAAACCTCATATAGCGTGGTACTTCTACAACACGTTATCGTTTTATTTAAACGCTATGGAAAATATATATTAATATTATAATAATAATACTGATTATAGAGTAGAGCTGCTTGTCAGCGCTACCATCATCGTGTATTGGATGGATGCGGGACGGCAATGGGGTGGGGGGTTCGTCGCAAGTCTGAGTTACTTTTGAATAATACTTTTTTAATTTTTAATCCTCCAAATATTCAACCCACGAGCCCCCGCTGGCTAAAACTAAAATTTACTTACGAAACTCTAGATCTAGTAAGGCTCCAGTAAGCAGGCGACACGCCAGCGTGTCGTTAGCGGTTAAATGGTTAAAAGTTTGGACAATAGAGGAACTCATCCCATAATACGACATTTTGACAATGTTAAAACTTAAAATTATGAGTTGTTTTAGTGGTAAGTGGAATAAGTCCATTTTCGGAAAATTAGTTAATGGACATTGTGATTAGATATACATATGATATTTTTATATTTTAAATCATACTTCATTCACAAAACTAATAAACTGTACAATGTTATCTCGAGAATATTCTTTATATAAATAAAAAAAATGACGTAAAAATGTGTTATAGGTTGACAATAATATCTCCGATCTAGCAAATATATGATAAAACTGATCATTTACATTTTTAACCAAGAAAAATATCTCTTTAAAAGTAGATTACGCCGAAATAAGCGCTTATATCTATGAGATAATGATGAAAACGAGGTTATGATTAAATTAATTAATCAGTCTGTCATAGACGCAGATATATAATATGAATTAAAAAAAAAAAACATAAATTAATATTGATTATAAAATAAAATCTGAGAAGCGTATTTCTGTCAATTTTCAAAAGATTGCATCGTTGTTTGCCTCGAAACTCATCAGGTTTTTGCAGCACTAATGTCGTTAATCGATTCGTCGATCGCTTACACCTCTCCGACGAAGACGATTAACTTTCCAACCTACACGACTGATATTGATGGGGAGTTCATCATCGGCGGCGAGCTGTTAGTGGAAGACGCATTAAACATAATTGATACAACGGGCCTTCGGGACGAAATCCGCCAAGATATATCCAAGACAACATAATAACAATTGCATGCATGTACATATTCATGAAGTAAGCGGAACGACCGATTGCAATCTGCAACTGGACGGATGCGTTGCCAAATTCCAAAACGAACATCTACCGATTGCGTTGACACCACTGCGACATCTAACGAATTTCATAACGGTTGCGTACGAACATACTTATGTTCTTCGGTAATAATAACGTAATCGGAATCAATAACGTTAGATTATGTCGAAAATGTTATACTATCATGTCCACATAGGTCATATTTGCAAAATTGGAATCGAATCGATTTGCTTATCGTCCCCAAACAACAGCCGATCGATTGAATAATTATTACACGGCAAAATTGTACATTATTGCGATAATAGCGGAGATTTATTTGTGTGGTAGTCTCGTCAGGATTCTAGATACGTGTATCAAGTTGGCCGAAGATGTGTTACCTCATTAAGTGCGCCAGAAGCCCCGGGCCACATTTACTTGATGGTGGGCAAATTAACTTCTTGCGCCGGCAACATTAAGATGAATGCTTCAGTCTCAAAGGAAGCCCAACAACATCGAGAATATCATCAACGTATAACTTTTGTGACAACGCTCTAATAACTACAATCTTCTCGGGTAGCTCGAGCGCTGGCTACCAGGGCGTGGCTGGACGTGATCAACACGCTGAAAAGTTGCCGCACTCGACGCGAATAACAAAACCGAAATGGAAATTGTCGCGTTTTTTTTTTCATTTGCATCCTGTTTCTATTCTCATGGTTGCGAATGAAAAAATGTACAGTTGCGCGAAAGTGTGCTTGTCGAACGGTTCTGGTGGATGGCGGACGCGGACAGAAGGGCATCCAGCGGGCCGGTTTGCCCTGGGACCGATATGACGGACGCCCGTCTGTCTAACGGTCCCCGTCCGTCTCTAGGGAACGTCTTGAACGTGGCGGAGATGCACGCGATAGACGGTTGGGTCGCGAAGGGTTAGAGGAGACGATCGACGTGAGGATCGTTCGAGGTTAGGCTCGAAACACTGCGAATTAATTGCGGACTCGGATATCGTGTGGGAGATCGTCCTTGGCCTCTTCTTCCCTGCTTAGCTGTCCATCTTTATCATGACCACCGTTTGGAGCTCGGCTTGTGCATGTGGGATTCGCGCTACATCCACTCTTCCAATTCGTAAATTGAACACGCTTAAAATTAGAAGACGATTATATTTAAAAGCATTATATTCCATTGATTTACGCTTCGACAATTTATCTTATGCAGAAAATGAATAAGCATAATTTAAACATGCTGAAACCTGAAGCAAAGAATTGTCAGACCTGTGGTCTTTAACCTATTGTGATACACAGATTCAATAAGTAAAACAATATAAACACCCGGATGCTTATATCAGTTTGAATTTCAGGATTGAGATTACGAAAAATGCTCAAGAATACGTGAAGCAAATTTACTGTATCCAGAAGCCTCTAATTTTGTTATTGTTTAATAAACGCGATTTTCTTTTAGTAATTACACCCATCCCTCTCTTAACACGGTTTTAGTTTCGTTAAAAAAAATCGATTAAATCTTGCTTTGTAGACGTTAGACTTTGTAGGGACTTTGTAGAAATTATTAATATCGAACGTTCAATACGAGGTGAGGGATTGGAGGATTTAGCTATCAACGAAGTTGATGAATTGTTTGAAGAACAGGAGTTAAATGAAGAAGAATTAATTAATATGACCACAAGAGTTCCTCTTGAAATCAGAAGCGATACCGCAAGCGACACTGAAAGTTCTGGTCCAATTTCAGCGATTACTGCTAAAGCAATAAGATGGGCTGCAAATGGCAAAGAAATATAGAAATGCATTTCTAAATAATGATCCAGATATGGATCGAGCTTGAAAATTTCAACGAAGAGATTAAACAATGCGTTTACCAAGATATGAAGAGATTTACAAGGATATACAAAAACATGAACAATCATGGATTACCGATTTTTTTAACTACGACGGAACATAACAGAAAATGTAATCGAAAGTAGTTAGCCAATAAAAAGAATGAAAATCACCATATTAATATCTTCTAGTGATAGTGACATTGAATAATATCTTTTATCTATGTTTCAATAAATTTTCAGTTCTATCTACCTATTTCTTTAGTATTTCTAAAATGTAACCCTATCCTCTCTTTTTCATACATTTGTTAGTCTCGCTTAACACGGTTTCATTTAACACGGTGATCTAGCAGAACCTATCTTCCGTGTTAACCTAACCTAACGTATTCCTTAAAATAATTATTTTCCATATAAATCCAAAATATAATCGATGCCTCCTTCCCTCGGCTATTATTTGGAGAAACGGAAGGACTAGAAAAACATTTTTCTTTCATCTCCAACATAAGAATACTCCATATTTTATTAATAATTGAATTAATTGCTCAACCCTTTCGTTGCTACTATATATCTTGCTAATATAAAAATAATACCGTGATAAAATTGAAGGTATTAAAATAATAAATAAATTCGCTTACATTGTTATTTACACTTCCTTTTTTAATCAATTAGTTCATTTTCAGAGACAATATAGAAGACAATATTGCCTATATTAAAAGTTATTAACGATAAATGAAGAAAGAATATTATTGCACGGCATTCTTACAAGACGATTTTGTTTTAACCCTTCAAACGCTATGACGATGATTGCCATTCTTAACGATGAAAAATATTAATAAATATATACAATTATCCCATATCCGTGTATAATTCTTAAAATACAAAAATGTAGCTAAAAAAATTTGCACGAAACGTATGGATTTTAGATCCAATAAAGTTTCAGTAAGCGAGCGAATGAATTTATCAAAACTATTTGAACTGTATAATATTGTGTGCAAAAATATTCTTTAAGTGTATTTGTAAAACGAGGAAGGCCTAAACACTTAAGCAATGTCACTGACCCATAACAAATGAGATATATAGATAGATAGGATGAGTTTATTGACTTGCATACCTCCGATCCAACGTTATTACTTCACCGTATATAGGAGGAATAAGATTTTATTAGTAATGTTTATGACGTAAATTTAGAGAAGCCAATTACGATTAAAATTCCAATCGATTCTATTTTTCATAATTTGTTTTTATTGAGAGTGGTATAAGTCCATTTGTTGCTAAAAAATCGATTATATTAATTTATATATTCCATTCTGTCCACTTTTAGTCGAATCTATGAGTTACTCTCATTATATTTTTTTTAAAAAAATATTAAAAGAGATATTCATTGGGAAAATGTATAAAAAGCATCTATTGGGTTTGATCTGAAATAGACTCAGAGACGAATGGGAAAGATAATAAGAATTATCAGTGAAAGAAGACACAGATGAAGTCAATTTTAATACTATTAAAAAAGGTTTAGAATAAATAGATCACGGGGACCTAATTTTTGAATCTAAGATCCTTTCCGCGAAAGAAATACAAATTATAAATAAATAAATCTTGCTCAAACAATTAAAAATATTATTTTCCGCGATATTTTGAGAAGCTTACATATCTATTAATCTTTAAAATCCTTCTAATGCTATATATTTATTTTTTATTTTATTCGGATCCCCTATAGATTCTATTGGGATCATTCTAGAAAATTTGTCCCCATAGAATTGAAATGTTTTATAACACGATGTTCTTTCACAGCAAAAAGGACACCGTTCGATTTTTATCTTTATCAAAAAAGTGACAAAATATTGGTAGTAAAAATGGATGGTGGCAATAAATACACTCAAATTACACCGCGGGGCCTATTGGGATAAAAAAATGTTAATTGATAAGCAGGTGCGATCGGCCTTTCGGATACTCATATTACCCAATAACGATTTTTCGGATACACTGAAAAAAAATGGACGTCTAAATTAATAGCGGATTCTAAGACTAGTATATATATATATATATACGTTTTTTATGTTATTATTTTTTTTTTTTAGGAAAAGGTTAGATAATGCCGGATACGCAGCGCCGATTCGGTTTTCGGAATTTTTCTGTGAAAAACGATAGGACCCGGGGGTCTCCATCTGCCCTTTTTTCTGCCACCATTGCCATTTTTTGTGTGGATTCCATGCCACGGTTCTATTTCCCGTCACAAACTATGATACAACAATCATCAGGTGATATCCGCAGGTTAATTTATTAACACGAAAAAAAAACGGTTATAAAATTAACATAAGACGTATTTTTACAGCCTTGCTCACACTTCAAAAAAAAGCTCATTTTAATAACGACTGATCTGGTAAATTACGATTATTAGTGCCGTTCTATCCTAGAGAGGATTATGACACTGGATCTTAAATAATGTCATAAAAATGGGATCTCATTATTTAATGTTGTTATTAAGAATATTTTACGCGATAAATTCGGATGATTCCTATTTTGGTTGCGTAACGTCGTATTATTTCGATATTGGCAAAACAAATATTTCATATTTTCTATTAAATTCGAAATTAAATCGCCGTTGATCGTTTTCTAATTAATTCGCCCTATCCGATCCACCTGTATCATTCTGTATCCTGCAATTTTTCTAATTGACACTTTGCGGTCACGATTTATAGATCATTTTATCATCCCGACGCCGCATCAATATTATATTTAGTCCATTTTTTGTGTGGATATCTGAATTTTTTTAGGGATATTCCGTTGCGTTAGGTTGGTCGCCCTGATAATGGTCGGTTGGGCATGGACAGGGGTGAGTTACCTGTCACGGTCCAGCCTGCGCTAACGATGGAAATTGTACCGAAATCAGGTGGTGGCGATGGTGGTGGTGGTGTGGTGTCCAATGCGGAAGAAAAAAGGTGGCCAGGTGTGGAGTCGCTCCCTAGAAAATAATAATAATATATAAGAAATAAGCAAATATTATCATAGGATAAAAATATTGAGATAAAGATTTTTAGAAAATGTATTATAAAACCCATTTATGAAATAATTCCATTTTTGAATTATGTATATTTCGTACACTTGATAAATAGGTAAACACTTTTTAAAATTCAGTTTTTATGAAACATGCTATGTATCGACTCGGTGGAATAACGTGGTTTCGAGTGTCAACATGTCTGAAGAGGCCCGTGCTTTTCTCTGCTAGAGTTTAAATAATTTTATATAAGAGTTATGGAATAATGTTGTAACTACATTAGCGGACCACGTTATTCCACATTATAATAGCATTTTTCGTGTTGATTTTGAAATAAATAAAGTGTATTAAGAAGATTTTTTCTTAAATACTGTAAAATACAACTATTATTAGTTATCACCTTATACGTAGCATGTATTAAATTATTGCGTTGTGTTGATATTCCTGACGTATCTTGGCATTCGTAAACACATCGAATAACAAGATAATAAAAATAGTAATTTTTGGATAAAAAGCTAGTCTTCGAACCGTTATTTATTTATGGATTTCGTTCCGGATTAATTAGATAAAAATGGTTGTTTGTTCGAAATGCTTTTATCAAGACTTTGAACCGGGAAGAGAATCGAAAACTGCTAAAATCAATTTTGTGTCGGAACGAAACCCCGGAGCTGAACCGAAAAAAAATAAGGTTCAAATCGGTTTACTATACATTTTTATAATTACATATCATCATCATCATCATTTGCCAGTCACAAGGCTCTCACTCGCTGAGGGCATGGACCTTACCAAACTCTCGCATGGTAGTTGAGGCCAAAGGAACCTGAGTCTCACACGTGGGCTCCCCTTTTGCGTCCATACAGCGGGGACCCGAGCCGTCTTGGTATGCGATTTTTTGTAAAGAGTTCCCCTCTCTTGGCCATTGCTGACATTTGACGTACATCTTCTACCATGTTGGTATCGGATTTTACCCTCTCGACTGTGTCCAGGCAAGTAGGAGGGAGTTTGCCTCGGTATTCGTTTGTTCTCTTCTCTAAGGTGTTGCGTTATCTGCTTATAACGAGTCACGAGTGACAAGTAGCGAGCGACCACACATACACACCTAATATATATATACAGGCATACATATGAACATCTTACCAAAACGAGTCATGAACAAAAAATGGAACTGATATTTTACTGATTTTTTTTAATTAAGCCTGAACGAAAACCGAACTAAAATATAACGGTTCAATGCTCTACTAAAAACCAAATTCTCCGCATGTTTAAGATTTGGTAAGTTGAGGATATAAGAGAAAAGGAGTAATATGAGGATGATCGATCGTTGTCTTTCTCTTTCTTCTTTTAAAGTTCTGTTTTAACATTTAAGATTAATCCTTTAATCGCCACGCCAATTATATGGATTTTTACGTCCCCATTATTTATTCATAAATAAATTCATAGTGGCGTTCCCGTACCTGTACGGCGTGGCGCTGGTGGCTAGACCGATTTCTCGCGCCTGTACGGCGTCGCGGTTTAAACGGTTAATAATTTAAAAAATAATGATCAGCGAACGAAGCATTGACAGTTGGTGTTGCCATTGTGCAAAAAGCGCTTAAACGCTATATTAATGATATTATAATAAATAATATAATAATAGAGTCTGATATTCCATAACAGCACGATTTTTGCCCATATTCTTATGAAATTTCACTATCTTAGACATTTAGATGTGACATATCTCTGAATCTATATACATCTTAACCTAAAAAATCATTGATAAGATGATCCGGGCTGGAGAATTTGATTTTTATTCAATAAATTTCGCAACGAAAACTGAAATATTTAAAATTTATTGATCATTTGGATAATTTGCATCCTTCATTCTATAGTTATCACCCAACCAAATACAGACCGCATCTAATGCTGGTTGATTACATACAAGAACTGGTTATATCTACGTGTGTACACGCCATAAACGTTGGCTCAGCAATATGTTATTTAAAATAATTTGCATAATATTTAAATTATAATTACACTTAATGTGATTTAAATGCCCAATTAAAATTGATACGTCTTTAATATCTCTTCATTCATTATTTAAATATGTCGTTAAATCCAACAAATAAATAATTCCAGTCACATGTTTGCGTCGACTCCACCACTTCCGCTTTACATTAGAACGGGCTCCGGTCCACAATGGACCCTTTGTTGGATGTAACCGATCACCTGAGACCTGTCTTGCCCATCTACCTGCGGACTTCTTGTCTCACACTGACTCAAAATAAATATCAGTCAAATCAAGAATCACATTCTTTGACGTGGCCATTAAATATGGGAAGGATCAGCAATTCAGTTGCATTGCCCAATTTATTGACGAAATTATATAGACGTCAACAGAAAAAAAGCATTATATTAATTTAGGAATACAAAGAATGCGGCTTTTAGTTTGTTATTATAATATTTTCTCAAGAAATCAAATTTTGTATCGATTTGCATAGCTTATTTCATATATTTAAATATTAAATCACAACACGAGAGTATAATATAATTCGTTTGAAGATCATTTAATAATATATATTATGAAGGGGTGAATATATAGGGGATGCCATCTATGAATAGTGGTTGGAACTCGACGGAATTAAATAGTTTATGTGGTTAATATATTATTCTGGTTTAAATCATCTTTAACCCTTTCCACTCCAATCTATTATTATATTATATTTTTTTTACATTTTAAAAAAAAAAGATATTCATTGGGAAATGACTAAGAAGCATATATAGGGTTTGATCTGATATCTGATTCAATAAAAGACATTATTTTTTTTAAATTTAAATAATAAAAAAAAAGTTGTTTGCTAAAAAATCTTTTGGGCCAATACGTCTGGCCCACGGAGTGGATAAGGTTAATTAATAGCGTGGTAAGTGATGTATGTATGACATACGTCCTGGCACGCGATTACTAATGAGGATCGGAATCGTGTCGATTCGATTTCGCGTGGCGATCACGTGATCGCGTAACATCCGGTGTCGGGCGGAAGTCCTCATAGTTTTCACGGTCGACTGTCGCTACTTCTTTCTCCGGCCTTTCACCGGCTCAATGCCACGGCCAAGACCAGTGCCGGCCTGAGACTGGTGGCTCGGGCTCGGACGCCAGCCAGTCTAGAAGAAACGACAATGCTACGAGAAAACACTGAAAATGGAAAGCCAGTGGAAAACTCGCACTTACGACATGAACAATGTGTTCACGCGAAACAATTCTATTATTTAAGAATTCGCATTTACTACATATTTAAAAAATCTCCATTTTGAAGCGCGGACATTTTGATTTCCGTTAATATTCGAAAGTGTACGTAAAAAAAAGATGGCGAATTGTAATTCATTTGTTTTTTTTTTTAAATAGAAATACGTTTAATATACAATTAATATGTAAAAAAATCTATGACAACATAAGGAAATGACCAATTATGAAAAAGACGTAAAGAATGTAAATAAACTTGTTTTTCTCAAAACCCATAAATCGATTATATTGATCAACATTACAAATTTAATATATCATATAATTTATAATAACACAGATACGTAGAGTTTCCAACAGCATCATTATTAAACTAACAATAGCTTTTAATAGAAATTCAATAAAATTATCTTAATATTTTATTAAAAAAAGTATAACATATGGACGAAAATTAGCCTTTTCTATTGAGGACCCCAGGTTTTTGATTTTTCTCGAATAACTCTTATAACATAAATCCTACATATCACAAACTTTCTGTATTTGTCTAAAAAAATCTAAAGAATAAATATTTTAAATAATATTGTATGAAATTGAGGAAAAAAAACAATATTCACTTCTGTTGCCACGGACGCGATGTTTTTTCTCGTTCGCATTCGGTACAATGTGCCAAATGCGAGTAAAACGTGGGATTGACACGTGCGGCGAGACATCACCGAGTGCACATGTCATTTACGCGTCATATTGATTATTTAAAAATCCAAAATATCGATTAAATTATAAATAACTATTTTTATTCTTAGAATAATCCATTTTATAAAAAAAAATGCAAGATAATGATGAAGAATTCTTCAATATCTTGAAATGCTTGGGGTCTCCGAGGGACCCCCTTCAGACGACGCGATTGTTTTCGAGGCGCCGTGACGGATGGGTTAAACTGATAAAATATTGATGATGATTGAATTGATTTTACACGAGTTTTTCAAAATTTTCCAAAATTGGAACACTGGGCATTCACCGGAGTCTGGCCAATCTAATGACAACTGTATCCGGTATATCCTTGTATAGTCGTAGTATCGTTGCTTCGGATACGCCATTCCCTGTCGTCGAATACGGCTCCAAAAATTCGTCTCAGAATCCTACTCTCCAGGATATCCAGTTGTCGCTCATCTTGTTTAGTTAAAGCCCAACATTCAGATCCGTATGTTAGGACGGGCCTGTGGAGGGTCATATAAAGCTTGACTTTAATCTTCATTGAGAGGAATTTCGACCGTATATGCTTTTGAAGTCCAAAGTAGCACCGGTTTTCCAGCATGGATATTCTTTGTACTTCCAAGTTGATTTCAATGGTATTTGTGATAAGTGAATTCCTGGACGGTCTCGAAGCTGTACTCTTAAATTTTCACTGTTCAAGGATTCTTCCTTGGCATATGGGCATGTATTTTGTCATGGTCTCGTTATTCCTTAGTCTCGTTTCAATTACCGCTCTCATTATCCATCCACAATATCTATGTCGTCCACATAGGCAAGAAGCTACACCAAATTGTTATAAATGGTGCCAGATGTTTCCTATTGTAGAACAAGCTTTAAAAGTCCCATGTTCCTTTCCTTAACATTTTCGATATAACCATTGATTTCCATTCCCAAATGAACTTTGAATGGTTTATGGCCTCGACCACTTAAATCCTTCTGGACATATATTAGGTGTAGTAAAAAGTCTTGTCGTATTTTTTCAATAAAATTCAAATTC
>JAGXCT010032929.1:0-11619 GCA_022495035.1 Philopotamus ludificatus
AAAATAGTAAAAATCAATCTATTGCAATCAGAGTTATACTAGCATAACAAATGTTAAACATCGTCGATTCCCATTGCATAATTTTCAGATTTATTCTACGACAATTCAATTTGCATTCTGCAAAATCATAGCACTGGAAACATTAGCAAGTTCTCTCCTAATGACGAACGCCGGACAGAGTGACTTGCATATCTGTAAGAAATCCACCATCCCACCTCTCATTTCCATGAAAAGCATTGTAGCCGGTCGGTTCCATCTCTGGCTGTTTATTCGCTCCATCCGGGTACCCCCCAACTTACACATAAAAGCTTCTGCTTTATTTAGAGCAGCTCCACTCGTAAATCTCCTTCCAATTTCCTTCGACGCGGTTTTTCCATGCATATTTTTTCGTACCTCGTCTCACATATCTAACCGGCTTGAATGCCGACAAGAAACCAACCACCCTCTCATAAATGTTGAGTGCCGAAAAGAGGAAAAAAATCAATGTGATAAAAAGTATGCCGAGTGGCAATTGAGCAGTCGACACATGGATAAAATCTTTTTGTATATGACTCATAATATATTTTATTTTCATAGACGATTTTGTCAAAAATCCAATAGTCTCTCGCGAAAACGCAAGTATCATGTCTGTCTTTCATTAAAGCAGTATGCAAATGCGTAAGCTTTTCAAATAAGCCATAATTTAAATAACACGAGAACTCCGTATATTATTAGCATTCCTTGAATTACACATAAAATATTTTTAACCCATTTTGTCATAATTCAACATTTAAATACATTTCACCTTGAAGATTGAGGTGAAACGAAGCGCCAAACGCACGTTAATTAACACATTTATCTTGAAAATAACTCTAGTTTTCATAATTAAACATTTAATATGATACTATATTATATATAGAATTTAAATAATATTACGCTAACAATATTTAATCTAAATGTTTGTCCAAACTATATCTAAAACAAATGTCCTTAGATATTTTATATTTTATTAAGGCTTAATTTCCAACAGGGTCGCTAAGGCTATTACGAAAGTATAATTGATATAAGCAGATGTAAATTATTGAACAATAAAAATTAATGAATGAATCTAGACTCGAGCAGGCCTTAAAATTCAATAATGCTCGATTGACCTTTAAATAATTATCTCATAAAATTAATGGTAATCGGCAAATCAAATTATATGGGTTTTGGACGCTGTATAAACTATCTGAAGTTGACAAAGATAACCAAAGGCGACCCTTACGATATCTCACTCTTATATTTTAAGTTAAAATTTTAGTTCGATTTAATTTTAGTTCACCAGTCAATCAACACATCAGTATAATACATTTTGGTGCATAACTAACCCATCTTGAGTTAGACAATGTTATGGTATCTGTACTTGAAAATACTAAAGTGTATTATCTCGAGTTACATCTGTTGAATGAAGAGCCTTCCTATTTTGGTAACATTTGATTTGTCATTTTAGTAGATCAAGGTAAGCTAAACATCAATATTTTGGACTTTAATGAGTGGGGTCCCTGTTATCCCCCTTTCGGACGACCCAGTTGTTTTCGAGCCGAAGTGACGGATGGGTTAAGAGGAAGCGTAATATGAGTGCTAACTTTAACTACATACACTCGTGGCGGATTAATTTCTCGCATCCAGCTGCCTACAGAGATCTAAGCATTATTTGATATATTTTTTTATTAATAATTGAGTTAATATTTTGACACTTTATGTAAACAAAATATTTTTAATTTTCGCTTTCTCTTTCTTTATCATAAATTCTGCCTCAGCTATATTCTGATCCCACTAATGAATATTATATCAACACAACAATGATAAAATGAAACAGTCAGGCAATTGTGATTATTAATTGTTAAATAATAAAAATACATGAAAGGTATCATCTTCGACAAATCAAATCGACAATACCTTAAAATTTAAAAAAAATAGAATATTGTATGAATAAAAATAATTTAAAAATACCAAAATATGGATCTAATTTTTTAATTTTTCTACTAATTAATGCGTCGCAGAGGTGAATGAGGCCTACGACTGGGGCCCGCTACCGTTGTTTCTGCACTGGCACAGCACGATATTTTTTCTCGCTCACACTTGCACATTCCCAAAGTTTTTCGTCACTCGCATCCGATACGGAGCAAATAGAATCTCATATCATTGTTTTTCGCAATTACAGACAATAAAGATCATTGATTATTTATAATATTTATTGTTAAAACTTCCTATTCTTTGACATAAAGCATCTATGGCAAAAAAAGGCAGCTTAAAAATCGTTTGCGCTGCACATTTTCACCTCAATTTATTTTCTTGACTGATTCGATTCAACATTCTACACATAAAACAATTTGCTATATTTTTTTTGCAATTCGTAAGCATATTTCTTTAATGTAGGCAGAAGGCATATTCAATTGGCTTTCCACTTTCACGTATTTTTGTTACAAAAAGTTCAATAAAAAGTTTTTAATAATATTATATAAATATACG
The DNA here is from genome assembly GCA_022495035.1 of Philopotamus ludificatus. Lineage (NCBI taxonomy): Eukaryota > Metazoa > Arthropoda > Insecta > Trichoptera > Philopotamidae > Philopotamus > Philopotamus ludificatus. The sequence goes on from JAGXCT010032929.1 coordinate 2,491, forward strand.
TGTATATGAACAAATCGCAAATTTTCATTAAAATCTACTTTAAATATAAAACAAATCGATCTCTACATCCATCATTTTTTTTCCAAATACATAATTGACATGTTAAACATTTCGAAATTCGCAATAGAAACAATCCTGTGGGAAACATCATTTCATCACGGTCGTCAATTTGACATATTTTTGTTCGTGTTACATAATACGTATTCTCGGGGGTAACAATATATAAAATTCGCGACAAAATATTTTTTTTTTCCAACATGAATACGCCATGAATTTATATTCTGTCGAAGAAATAACGCCGAAATATTGCAAAAAAATGGGCAAATATTATATTTAAACACAAGGTTGTTTATGACAGTGTTTTTACAAAGAAAGAATAGAGCCTTGAATTTTTAACGATACGTTAAAATGTAGAATTAAATACAATCTCCAGATATCTCGTATTGCGGCATCGCTCACGTACACACATAAACACAGAATTGATAATTTATTTGAAAATTTCACGACCCTTTCATATTTAAACAATGTACCGCTAGGAGATAAGGGTAGAAAGTTTCTCAATTATTTGTGCGTAATTTAACATTCAGAGTTTCAGACGTACAGATGTGAAATGTTGATTTATTCGGCCAAACTGAACAATCTTGTTATAGCAACAATTTTTTTTATTGGTTTTGCCTTTTTGCAGACCTCCATCCATTTCGTCACCAACCTAAACATCACCACGAACACCACTGGGGACCTTACTTTGACGAGCCCGAGGGGGAGTCGGGGATGCTTGCGGTTAAAGCTCATCTGGCATCAGAAGCTTTGCTCAATTGCAGAGTCGGAATGCTGCGAGATAAAACGGTAAGACAACATAATATCTTAAAATATATATTTAAGCCCTTATATAGTTAATCAATATTCCTCTGAAGACTATTACATTTTCATTAATTAATCGAAGAAACACATAAAGTTATCGGTCCATTGGCTTGTATTTACAGCCTTCAGCTATGATTTCCTTATGCAAATTAAGAAACAAACTCGAATCTAGATAATATTAATATTACGAGATATTCCGCGAGTTATTCCATTAATAATGTAGTTTTTATATTCAAAATTAAGATAAACAACGTACTTTTTTAATCTAAAATATATTATTTTATGCTTTCAACAATGCTCTTTCTTCTAAGCTTATAAAAACCCTCTGCAAAAATTTACTTGTCCGCGACGAAAAATATTCCTTAAGTATTGTTCTCACCCTATTTACAGAATTTATATTTTTTTCTCTTAATGATTTCAAAGACTGTAGAATAAATAATATTAGTATGGGGTAATGACAAGCAATTATAATAGATGGAGGATTGTTTCCCATTCAAACTACTCCAACCTTTATCCTAAAGGAACAACGCCTTTTGTCTTGAACCCAAAAATGACTTAAATCGGTCGAAGTAGTTCTCTTATGATATATAATAATTTGATTTGAACTACAGTCAACCCTTATACAGCGTTTAGACAGAGACCACGCTCTAGAAAAAACGCTATAGAAAGTTAGGCACTCATACAAAATTTGGAGTTAGGTTCTTTTAATTGTATTTTGCGATTTGAAGCAAATCAAATGTTTGACCCATTTTTATATTTTCAATGACCTTGCACGTGTTTAGTTGCAGATGTGCCAGGGGAGTACAAAGGGACAGTTTTTTAGTTATTTTTTTTAAAATGCTTTAGCATATGATAAGTATATTGGGTAATTATGCATTTAATTACTGTCAGAATCATCTAATATCACGTTCCATCGAGACTTTTTTAATACCAGTTGCTCAATTTATAAAAAAATTGAATGATTGAAAACCCCTTTAACACAAATACTTAATGCCTTAAAAATCGTATGCATCGATTTACTTGATCATAGTTTGTTCCACAACTATATAAGTAGAAAAATATTTTCTAACTTTATTGTGATGAATAACCCTGGAACGTTTTTAAACGGTGATTCACCAAAAAAAAAACTGAACACGCCTAGCGAGGTAAAGGGGCAAACATCTACTGACAATTATTTTCTAAGTGCACGTAAATATTTAAAATGCACAATAACCCCTTGTGTGATTTGCCCGAATATAATTCGGATAGGTATTTTGCTGACACAGTGATTTGCCCTGGATTCGGGCACATCGTACACTAAACTTTTTATAGTGATTTGCCCGAATCAAGCTCGGGTCATTCCTCCACCAGTCTAGAGAACGCATTGCGCGCGCGCGTTGAGTGGCACGTGTCGTAATTTGATCTTTCGAGAACAATTATCCACTTTTTTTCAAGAGGTTGACCACAGAAGTGGTTAATAATATATTTACGAAAATTCTAATTTGACCTTGAAAATATTTCGTTTTGTAAAATAAACACTATAGAAGGGACCGCTATACAAAAAACCACCGCAAACGCTATATAAAAAAAAACGCTGTAAAAGTGAACACTATAGGAGGGTTGACTGTACTATCTTCGAAGCTTGGCATTTTTATCAAAGTATCCATTTCTTCATCATCAGTCGCTATTGGGTCCTAAGAGGTTCATTCCTGAGATGTAAGAGCAAACCAGAGCACAAATTCTCTCGGAATTTTTTTTAGGAACCCATTGACCTACATAAGCTGATTCTTTCGATGACAGGTGTTGATGAACGGTTGATAGACCAAATCCAAGCTTTTCTGCTAGTTCCTCAACAGTTACAATGGGATTTTGTTTCAGCATGGTATACAGGACGTCTTGGTCGAGCTTTACAGATCTTCTAGGACAGGGCTCGATTTCTGGAACCACCGTTGACTAGTGTCAACGGCCAGTGGCTTTTGCTGATCATTCAATCTTCATATCCTACATTAATATTCCTTACACTCTCCGTTGTTGGCTTCATAATGGGTAGACTTTATGACCCCACTACTGGGTTAGGGCCTCTACTATATGTTTTAATCATTTAACCTGATAATCTTGAGGGTGCTGCAGCAAAAAGTGTACAAAAGCGCTGTCAGCTTGTCAGCGCTACTAGCGTCGGGTATTGGACGAATGCGGACCGGTAGCGGAGTGCGCGGGGAGGAAGTCTCGCTACTAAGCGCCATATCGCGCTGCAACTCGATGCAGTCGTGCTGAATCACAGCTTCTTTGAGGCACGTGCTCCTTATCACTTTGTTATAAATCATAATAGTTGTTTTTTCCATATTCATTTTGAAATCGACTGAATTAGAAACATAAGAGGTCTCTCAATATTTTTTCTAGATCTTCCGGTGTCTCCGCCATAATGACTATGTCATCTGCAAACCTTAGTTGTGTAATATACTCTCCATTTATAATAATGCCCTGTCATTTGCAATGGAGAAGTTTGAACATATTTTGCATCGCACAGATGAATAATTTTGTGGAGATTACATCACACGCCCCTTTTCAGCTGTATCGCCTTTGTGTTCTCGTGTAATTGGACAGCCATTATTACAAATTTATAAGCACCTCAGTATTTCGATGTATCTATAGCCAATCTGAGATCTTTGGAGAGATACCTACACAGCCCAATGTTAAAGGCTTTTTCATAGTCCACATTTACTAGACATTGAGGCTTGTTATACTCCTCTGTTTTTTGTGAAACTTGTCTGAGGGTATGGATATGGTATAAAGTATAACAAGGTAACATTACTGCATTTTGTCCGACCTTCGACCCTTAGTTCATTAAGATAAATCGTGTATATTTATATATATCAAAAATATTTTTTCAGGTGATGTGGCTGAGGAGAACCGCTGACAAAGTTCATCTGTTAACAGTCGGTGCGACAATCTATAGTGGCGATACAAGAATTGCTGTAAAATTCTTGTATCCTAACAATTGGAGATTGAGCATCAATCCAGTGGAGAAAGACGATGCCGGTCTCTATATGTGCCAAGTATCTACGCATCCGCCAAGAGTTCTTCTTACCAACGTCACTGTCCTAGGTAATTTATTATCATATTATAAGTCTTATTTTTTTGTAATATATTAAATCGGTAATTATTCCCGTACGTAAATCCAACGAGATATGTTTTTCAATGAATAAACACACCCCATAATAAATGGACTTACCGTCGGCCGTTATTCTTCTTGCGAAACAGAACGTTTCTATTGCCGTGAGAAATTCCCGGAAAGTTTTTGGAATATTAGTATGGTGTTCCCCGGGGATGTTGGCTAATTAAATAAATTAGTGTGTCGGACGTTGAAATATATTTTAACGGACGTATAACTTGACGGTGTCGAATGCGTGAAGATATTTTTATTTATATAATATTAGCCATATTTATTTATGAAATTTATCTGTTTATAATAATTATATCCATAATATTAATATTGGTTACAATAAACTAATAAGTTATTTATTAATCCGTCAATATCATCATGTATTTGACCTTGACCTTGACTGCGTTTTAAAACGTTTAATAATTATTCAAGAATAAAAAGAAGGGTTGAAATTTTCTTAAAATAGTCAAATATAGAAAGATTTTGAGAACTTTTCGTTTGTCTGCCTTCCAGTTTCGCTTTGTTTTATTGCTCTACCCTTTATGATTTATTTAACCCATCCGTCACGGCAGCTCAAAAACAATCGCGTCGTCCGAAGGGGGTTCAACAGAGACCCCAAGCATTTCAAGTCAAGATATTGAAGAATTCTTCATTAATACCTTAGCATTTTAAAAAAAAATTGATTATTCTATAAAAATAGTTATTCATTATATGCTTCATTAATTTGATCGCAGACTGAGTTCTCGCGGCACGTGTTTCTAGTACGTTTCATTCGCACTTGGCACATCGTACCGGATACGAGCGAGAAATAACATCGCACTCGTGGCAACAGAAGCGAATATTGTGGTTTTTATTTTTTTCTCAATTGTAGACAATAAAGGGCAATATTTATTTAGGAATTGGACTTATAGTAGAAGAGTTATTTCCCAAAAACTAAAAACTTGGGGCCCCAATTCGACCCTCTCGGCACCGTTATGCTAACTTTATTTATTTTTTTATTATGCAAGCTGTAATAAAAAGAAGTTAGGCTTTAAAAAGCTCTCAGAAAAAATACAATTAACGTCAGGGACCTTCTAATTTGTGAAAAAAATTAAGTAGTGCTGCAAATATGCCAAAAGTGAATATATGTTTTTAAATATTAATATTATCAACTCATTGTGTTCAATTTTTGGCGGCTTGCCAACCGATTTAACCATTTTAACGATTTTTAAGCAATGATCGCATTTTTTTATTACTGTACCTTTCTAATATTATCCGTCTCAGTCATACCACGCGTCAATCCATTTTATAGATTTAATAAAAATTGCCGCTGTTTATTTTATAACCGTATTAGTATAACATAATCTTTAAGTACAAGTGATAATTAAAACTTAGATTAATAAATATTGAAATAAAATAAAACGAATGAAGTTTAAGACATTTTTCCCTTGTGCTTTCATTCAGTCAAGTTTTAGTTTTAAATTGAATAATGATCTTTAAACCTAGCCATGGCTATAGTGCTGTACTAATTTAAAAAGCATAATTATATTTTATTATTCTAATATGTTTTTTAAAAGGGCAAACTTATCAATTTTCCTATCGATAATGAATTAGAAATTCTATGAAAACTCAATATTGTGTCAAATATTTTCATTTCAATAATTGGCTTATTAAAAAAAATAACTGAAATATTATTTTAGCATTTTTATTTAAAAACCCTTTAACTAGGACGTTAGCTTCTATTCTTTGTATGTGAATTCAAATAATATATTCTGGATAAATCCAATAATTTAAGATACACACATTTCGAATGCATTTTGATAAAGTTTATGGCTGAATTGCTTTCGTTCGTAAAGTCTACAGCCCTGCGTTCTCCTTGGAGACGATATAAAATGATATAGTGCCTTCTCCAACTCCACCATTTTACCGGAAAATCGGCTTTGATTTATTGTCATTCCACATAATAAACCTCCGTGCTCCACATATTCCCAACTGGCGATATATTCGAGGACGCTCTCATTTTTATTATATATTTAATTCGCAGCTCCAATCCTGAAGATCGTCGACGAACAGGGTCACGAGGTGCGCGACAGATACTACAAAGCCGGAAGTGCCGTAGAACTTTCATGCAGAGTTTCCAGAGCTTTCACCGGCTCTTTCACGACTCCGGCGACCCCGGCCAATCCACCACTGGTCATCAAACAACTCTTGCCGAGCCAGCAGACCACGACTTTTCCTCCGGCGACGACAGCTGGAACTGTTCAGAACGAGACCACAACCAATTATACATCGCCCTCCCCAGCGACAACCCCTAAATTAGACGTCGCCAAAGACGCCAATACTTCACAGATCAAAGACAGCAAAGAGAAACCCGTGGAAATCAATAACATTTACGGCATCACGTGGCACAAAGATGGCAAACTACTGACGCAAAAGATTATTTCTCGAAATATGAGGTGAGATTCCTAGAATTATTTATATAATTTAAATAGTTATCGTGTAATAAATTGCTGATAAACAAATTAATACTGCCACTTAAACATTTAGAGTTTATTGACTACTTGAGTATTTGCGAAGTTTCGCTGAAAATAAATTAATTTAGAATTTGATTCGAAATTGGTATTAAACTAAAGGAGAATCCTCCTCTCGTTTAATTGGAAAAGTATATGTTTATAGATTTTGTTGATTTTTATAATAATATATTGTTATTATTAATCAAGAAAATGCGAATAAAATTAAGTTTATGCCATATCCAGTAATAAATATTGATTTTTATTATTTTATATGCTGCTGTTCTGAATGAAGAGGCAGTAGTTTCTCCTTGTCATTCACGAAAGGTCTTTCGTTTCTGAGTTATCGTTTTCCTTGAATATATATCCCTATATGTCTTTCCGACTTAAACGGAGATTGGGGCTTTATATTAACACTTGCCTTCGAGGATTTTAGGTGTTGGATATTTTCTATGAGCATCCACACACTTATTGCTTATAAAAGTATGATAATACATAACAAAAATTCCATAAAAGCCGATATATCGGCTCTGGCGCAATAAAAGTGTTATTATCTATTAATTAATCACCGATATCACAATTTTAATATATATAGTATCTGCATTATTAATAAAAAAAAATTACCAAACTCTTATTAGGACGTCATGACTTTTTCTGCTCTTTTAATTAGATTTAATTTATTTATTTGTTTATCATAAAAACAATGCGTGATTGGCACTACATAATAAGGTCGCCAATCATGCATTAAAAACATAATAGTAACATAATAATTGCAAATAATGTAAAATAACAACGGAAAGAAGTGAAATAAAGAAAATAACGTATAAATACAGAGATAAAATAAAGAAAAGAAAAAAAAATATGTTAAAATACCGTCGTTAGTTAGTCTGTTCGAAAATCGAAAGATCGGGCCCAGAAAAGCATATAAATATGCTACCGGCCTATGATGATGTGGCCTAATCTAGCTTATAATTCGGCTTCCGGCTGAATAAGTGTGTTACATCTGTAAACAGATCAAGTTAACTTTTTGACTTTTAAAATATATCTAGACACTGGAAAGCAATATTTTGTTTAACGTCAGTTTTTGGTTTAATCTAATAAAAAATTTTAATGCTTGCATCAGCTTTAACTACGTATCTGAAGACCTAAAGGTGTAAAAGTTAAAAATAATCTTTTCGGATATATAGTTGACAGTTGTTTGAATTATTCATGCTCTAGTCTTCAAGAAAGAATAAGTTTCTCCTTTTATATCGTTCTAACTCGAGTACCACATCTTATAAGTCAATTAATTATATTAATTAAATGAAATCTAATGTATTAAATTTATTTTAATAAATTCCTTATAATAAAATAACCTCGACGAATATCCCTGGATGCTACATTCCAGCATAGCATTCCGCATACTTCAACACAGACTACTGCAGTCAAGTAGCACACATGCCCATTCCATTCTAAACCAATCCTCTCTAATAAGAACTGTCCACCTTTATGTGGGTTAATGTCATCCTTTTTATTAATTTTTACTATTTTACGATATAATTTTAATTATCATGACCAGTCTCATGATGATTTATAATCAGGGGCGACTCGTCTATATACACTGCGGAGCTGCAGTACCCTTAAACAAATTATTTTTATTTTATTTTTTACATTACGTATATCAAAATATAAATATAATTTATATAAATTAATCTGGTGGGTGGCTACACTGGCAGTGTTATTTCACACTATGTATAACAAAAGCGCTGCCTGCTTGTCAGCGCTACCGGCGTCGTGTATTGAATGAACACAGGCCGGTAGCGGAGTGCAGGGGGTTGGGCCGCTAAGCGCCGTGTCGCGCTGCGACTCACTGTAGCGCAGTTATGTAGACTCACAGCTTCTTTAAACCACGTGTTGCCACTCCTTATAAATTTACTAAAAATTTCAACATATATACAGGTTTAATTCTAATGGAATGTCATGTCTTTGATACTTAAAATTTGACTATGTTTTTTTGTTATAGTTCAACATTCAAACTCCGCCACGCCGAGCAGAAGGACAGCGGCTCGTACGCCTGTTCAATACTCAACACATCGACAGTGGTGGTCCAGGTCCAAGTGTTGAGCGGTAATGTATAATTCAGCCATTTCCTACGATCGCAACAAAATCTACGGCACACACCATGAGTTACCATAAATTTGAAATTAAGCGTTGATTTACGGACAGCTCTCTCGAAAACAGCGAGATTTACGAGTGTTGATCCGCCAAATTCGCGCCAAATCACCATTGACCTAAACACCATAACATTTTAAATTAATATATTCCGCCATCAAACGTTCCGCGAAACGTTTTTGCTAAAAGCTCGGATGCCTAATGTAATTATTATATTACAAGTTTGAAACATCGTTATGGGAATATTGTTCCCGAAGTTTGCTTACGAGATGTCTTCGTCAAAAAGTGACGTGGCGTCACTTTGGTAATAATATTTTCAACAAGATTGATTACCCGGAGCGTATAGTGGGCGCACTGGGTATCTCCCGGCGATGTATTGAAAGTTTCAGCCTGAAAAGTTAGACCGATGATACTGAAAGACGATGCATATACATAGGGTGGTAATCAAAATTATCTTATATTTCTTGTAAATTTACATTCTTTTCA
>JAGXCT010032930.1:5014-25617 GCA_022495035.1 Philopotamus ludificatus
TGAGAAAATTCTCTAAAAATTGCTTGGAGCTGGTATAAACTTTTTGAAAAAACCTATGGAGTGCAAAGGGTTAGGGTTATGAAGTATGATCGTTTTTTAAACCGATTAAACCAATCTTTGCTTGCCTTAACAATTTCTTCATGATTTTAAATGTACTCCAATATTGATTTAGTGTAAATTTAGGTCCTCTATCCATTCATCTTAACCAGCATATTTTCAGCCAATGTTTAATTTCTCCGTCAGTATTTTATCCTAATTGGTATTACCTTTTCTAAGTATTTAATTGTGAAAAAATCTTCTCACTTCATTTGTTTAAATTAATGCGAGAAAAGCTTGTCTAACTAAGCTAGGTACAAATGAAGTTTATCCACTACAGTTAAACTATAATACTTTTAATAAATTTATGATGATATTGTATACCATTGACAGTGAGATTTTGAATATAAAAGATGATATCTACATCCAACCAAAACGTATATTAATTATTTTTTTTCGAAAATGGAGTTGTATCTCTTATATATATATATTAAAATAACGACTCATATATATAATAAAACAGCCTTGTCTAGAAATCAATCATAATATTTCGACAATTATTCAAGGAACATTGATTAACTAATCAAATATTATTAAAAAAAAACGATTTATTTAATTTAATAATATCTTAAATCTTATGATTAGATTTTTTATGTATACGCAAAAAATATAATTTCATAAGTGATTTATTTGCATATTTTGAATAAAAAAATATATTACATAGCCAAATGTTTCAATTCTAATAATATAAAGCGGTAATTTTATAATATGCATTTATGTAAGCAATATATTTAATGATTTTTGCAAGTGCATGTGCCACCTCTGCAGAATCCTGTTGAGAATCCTTTGGATCTGCAGTGGACCTCGCACATACTCGGGAACCAAGGACATGTGGCTCTACGCACTCTAGAGAGGACAGCACCTTAATCAAACAACAATTAATACATATTTCATATACGTATGTATGTAATATATTCCTAACATACCAAGATCCATATTGGGTTCACCCATGTTGTCTTCAAGTTTTTCAATTGACTGATTTGCAGAGGTCCAGCTCGTGATGGCCACCAACAGGAACACGAAGAAAATGAAGAATTTCATGGTGATGTAGAGATTAGTTACTTGCACGTCTTAAGTCTTGGTGACTCGAGAGATTGATAATTTACATCGGAAGAATTATGATCTTATATACTAAACGTACGACAGGTGTGTTCAATTATTAATTTTAATATATTTTTAACAGCATTAATATAAAAAATATTCATATATAGCTTATTCTCTTTTCACAGAGATGATACATTCAAAAGACTATAGTGCAAAAAATATAAGATCTATAAGTTCCATTATTCGAAGTCCATTTCGCAACCCAAAAAAGTATTATTTTATATTCTATAAATACACTAAAATATTTTTAAGATTTAAATAGAGAAGATAAACTGATTTATCTCTGTTTTATTCATTGTTTATGATAATTACAGCGTTTTTTAATATATTGATTACTGATCTTACCTTGTTTTAATATATTATTATTATTATTTTAAACAATTATCGATCTAGTATACAAACAAAAAAATGTTACAACCAATTAAAATAAGCAGGAGTTATTTTTAAAAAAATGTAATGTAAATTATTATAGAATTATTCATATTGAACTCAACTGATTTACGCGGGGATTCCCACTATCCAACACTTTTGTAACCATTGATAATAATTATTTACGCAGAACATTATTTTTTTTGTTTTTAATATACATTCAGAGGTTTTACACGTGTGAATCGCAAATTGATTTTAATATTATATTTTTTAAATATTTTCTAAACAATTATTATTATTATTCTATATAGGAAGTATGTTTTTAAAGATGGGCTATGTAACGTTGCCAACTTCATGAAAACAATTATCAATGTATTAATATTAATGAATTTAAAAAAAGAAAGCATATTTTTGTGTTCAGGCAAATTACAAATAATGTTATTAAAGTCTGTGGTTTTAAAGATATATATGTAGAAAATACATAATGAAGAAAAACATTTAAAATCTAAATGTCTAATCAGATTAGTTAAGCATGTACATGACGTAGAGATACATTATTAGATATTTATTTATTCTACTATGCCATTCACCCGTATAAAGATTCGATAAAAGTTCTAAAGATGTAAGGGGAATGAGTCTCTAACACTAATATTCCCCCCAGTGTCAATCTATGACACTGGTTAATTTTTATTTTTTATTTCAGTTTGATTGAAACTAATATTATTTGTTTTATAATTATATATTCAATAAAGAAAATATCGCAGTAAATTAATTAATTCCAAAACGCCAAACTACCTACATACATATTTTTATAAAATATGCGGAGGTAATGGGTCTCTTCCTCTTGCAAACACCATGGCATGGTTATAAAGAATTCCCTGAATTCATAGTCACCAATCCGAGTACAAAATTAGCTCAATCGGGGGTAACTTACATTATCTAAATAATATGCATTGTTACCTACAAGCCATAACACTGGTTATGAAATAAAGTTTATTCTAAGGCAATTCAATGTACACATTTAAATTTTTAAATATTCTAGAAAAAGTGAAATATACAGTGAAATTCATCTTCCTTAATGATTTAACACAATAGAGGTTTTTTACGTCAAATACACACTTTGCAAATCAAATACACCCTTTTGCAAATCAAATACACCTTTTTGCAAATCAAATACACATTTTTGCAAATCAAAATGACCCATTTTCTATTTAAATGCCTGTATATTAATTATCTTTTTTTAATATTGGATTAAACTTAAAATTTAAAGTTTCGGTTTTGTTCTTAAAAAAGTCCTGGTCTTAATCTAGTCGAGCAGTGGTTAATGATCAATTATTAATAAATCTAAGATAATAAATAGTTACAGTAAACAATAATACGCGACGTGTGCGACAATCCCATTTTATATTTATCATTATCATTGGTGTATAATGCCGTGAGACGTGCTGGGCTGGTCATCGCTCGTAGACGATAGTGATCAGGAAGTAGGGTCTCCTGGTAGTCTCCCAGGGTATCTTTTTAGCGTTGTCTGATACTTTTGTATAGTGTCGTATGTCTGTCAATTGTTAGTCGATGTGGTTTGCCATGGGGGAAGACGAGAGGATATATTCAGAGTCGTCATGGCGGCATTCGTTTGTAGCGCAACAAAATGGCGACTACATCTTAGCGCTTATGATTATTGATGATGCCACTTGATCCCGCTAGGGGAAATTTTATTTAACGATTTTGCACAATGCAGGTTTTTACGTCAAATACACCTTTTGCAAATCAAATACACCCTTTTGCAAATCAAATACACTATTTTGCAAATCAAATTGACCCATTTTCTATTGAAATGTCTATTGAAAAGGGGTTTGATTTGATTTGCGTTTGTGTATTTGACACAAAAAAACGGTATATGTCACATATTTAAACTAAAATGCGGGAAATTATCTCGCACGTGGTGGAATAACCGCCACAATTATTACAAAAATTCATTTACTGATGAACTTGTAACCTTTTTTATATACATGTCCGTATAATTTGCATATTTCTTTGTTTGGCTCTGGTCTCTTTTGCAGATTTTTCTTAGCTTCAAATGTTTTTATTCAACTTAAATTAATAAACAAGGCTTTTACAAAAAAAAAAATATATTTTCATTGCCGTTATTCGAAATTAGCTGTAAAATTAATTATAATAATATTTATAATAATTATAATATGCTTTTATTAATATTATAGAGCGATAATATTATTACATTGAACATCACTGTGTATTGATATCGAAAGGGGATTTACATATTTTAGTAAGGGGATTCACTTTTTCCGATTGATAATATAATTGCGTATTTGTTAAACATATATTAGCATTTATTATAACATGAAATGAGAAAACATATCCATGTAAACAATTAGTGTTTTTCTAAATATAAAATTATGTATAGTATGCAGATAACAAAATATCAGTAGCTGAGTACAATGTCATACCTAGAATACATTACACAATAAATGATACTATTTTTAAATACTAATGCAATGAAATATTTATTAATCTATTAAAGTAAATACATAAATATTTCATTGTACTTGGAATTTTGAAATAAACGGTAAAAATAAAATATGATCAATTAATATTGTAGAATGTAGGAATGTATTTGTTGCATTATCTCAGTTTATTCTCAACGGAAATCATTGTTATTAATAGTTTCGTAAATATATGATAACTGTATCTTCATTGTGAATCATTTTTGATAAAGATAATTTATATAGATTTCATAAGATTTGAATATAGTATAAAAGTTTCAATAGCTTGCAACTTAAATCATTCAATCAATTATTAATCATGAAATTCTTATTTGTTGTACTCATTATCGTAGCTGCCACAAGCTGGACCTTTGCAGATCCGATCCAGAATGTTGAAGAGAATAGCATTGAGAAAGGTAGATATTGTTATGCAAAAAATATTAGGCTTATTAATTTAATTTAATTTAATTTATAAAATATATTTTCAGGCGAGATAAAAATATCTGAGATGTCACTAAAACGTTCTACTATAATAAACCCAGTCTTATGTCCATGGAGTGTAATGTCGTGTCATAGAAATTGCAAAGTTAGAAATTTTTCTGTAGGACTTTGTTTAGGCAATATTTGCCGTTGCCTGGGCAAAAAAAATATAGTATGAAATCTGATTTTATTTAAAATGTTGATACAATAACTTTATGTTTTGTCATTTTGCTTACCTTATTATATGATCTATTAATTGTTTTAGTATCTAGTAAAATATATATACAATTTTTTATTGTCATATTAATGATTGTTAGTCAGGTACTATTTTTTTATTTGAGAATCAAGTTTTTATCTTGAAATTATTTAAGAAACATTTTCCTTAGATAGAAATACTTGGAATTTCCAACTCCATACAATATCAGTTTACGAAGAATTAAGTTGTATAAATGTTCTTATCGTATTTTTTTTTGCCAATTTATTTATACATGCTTAATTTTATTGTTATATATTTTATTTATTTTTTTAAACGTACCAAGTAACGAGAGGTTATCAATTATATTTTCTTCTCTAATCTTTTATAATATAATATTTTGCTCAGTAGTGTTATTATCATCATATTATACATATGTAAGTAAGATTTATTTTATTATGTTTTCTGTTGATTTTGTTTTAAACTGTGCAATAAAACTATTATTACTTATTATTTTGTATTATTTATGATATTATTTATGATATAACTGGTGATGATGATTTCCTATGGACTTTTTTTGCTATTCTTAACGTGCTCGTCTCCTCTCTTTCGAAGCACCTCAAGAACAAAATTAACTGTTAACGTAGTCCAGGTGGTTCCTGGTTCATCAGCTAGCTTTACGGGGGGACCGATCCATTTTAGCTTGGTAGTCGCCAGGTATCAAATTAATCGTTGCCACTACGTCCTGAGATCGAGAAACGATTGAAGGTACCATCCCAGCATTTTCTTTAGGGTGGCTAGGGTAGCATGTCAACCTAGCCCTAGATACTTAGGGGTATTTCTTTGCAGGTACAAAGAAACAGTCTCTCGGAGGTCCAATAGCTTTACCTTTTGAGCCATTTTTAAGGTGGGAGACTGGAGAAGGGTTAAGGTTTTGGGGAAATATCTAGGTCCAATTCCTCTAGCTATGAGACAGCAAGTTCATCGGCTTTATGTAGGGTATACCTCGGTTGAATTGTCTCATTGTCATGATCTGTCTTGATACTCAACAATCGCATTTCGGTTCGGTTGTTAATCCCTAGTAGACGATGGTGCAGCTGCCCATGCTCAGTGCAGAAATGGATAAGATGGCACCATTTTTAATTCACTAACGTTTGTAACCACTGGGTAAAATATTTAGGGGTGCTGCGGTATATTAAAAATTAAAACAGTATATTTCGCTCATATTTTATTTAAATTATAATAAATAATAAAATATACGACAAGCGGTATGACTGCACCGAATCGCAGCGCGACACGGTGGTTAGCAGAGCGACTTCCCCCGCACTCCGCTACCTACCCGCACTACGCTACGCATCCATCCAATCCACGACGCCGGAAGCGCTGCCCTCGTAGACACCGACCAGATGATTCATTAATGAATTAATTAATATTTATTAATATTACTATGTAAACACATATTTTTCCTCAATTTGCTTGGAGGTGCTGCTGCTGCCGCAGCTTATATGGACGAGTCAAAGAACGGAGAACACATAGCATCTGAGTTCGATTCAAATCATGTTAACTAAAGGTTTTTTTTATCCAGATAAGTGTCGATTTTTTTCTACTGGGGCTCCGTCTACAAGACAAATTGAGTCGTCTGAGGAGTATTTTTACAGGTGCTCCTAATTTTCTGCAATCTGTGCGATTGCGACTGTCTGCTATTAGCAGTGGCGTCGACATACCGCAAGTTATTGACGAAGACTTCGTTTAATTTGATTAAACATTAAATAAAATTGGGGATAAGATGCAAACTTGTCATATACCACGTAGTATATGAATGGCTTAGGATGTCTCATAGTTTATTCTAACTATTAATTTTTCATCAATCGAAGATCTTTATCATCAATTCAATTAGTTTTTAATACCTTCATCATTTTATTAAGTAGGATTTCGTCGTTGGTTGTTGTATCAAAATTGGAAGGCCAAAAAGGCATTGGAAGGAAAAGATCTTTCTTGGTTCCCATGCCATTTCGAAAGCCATAGATGTGTTTTTGTATTTATGGATAAGTTTTTCCGCAAGTTAATTATATACATGACCAAAATATACTTAATTACAAACCTGGGAATGTACCTCTTCCCAAACAATCGTCATTTAAAGGTTTGGGAATTCTGTTCAACTCTAAATTTAGGTTCAGTTCATATGTATACGAAGTATGTAATAGAGCTTCAAGAATGTTGGACTTTGTCTTGAGAAATTCTCATTACATACATAGCACCTCAGTAACTAGTGCTATACGATAGCTTGATTCGGAGTTTACTTGAATCAGGATCTGTTATCTGGGCGCCATATGACGCCTTGAAAATCATCAGACTAGAGAAAATCTAGAAGGAATTATTGAGATATCTCTACACGAAGGAATTTGGATTTAAAGTAAAGTCATTTCGCTGATCTCTTATATGAGATTTTATAATTTCGTATAACAGAGCAATTAATTACGATATTTGTTTTTCTATAAATTCGTTAAATATTTCTATTTTATTCTACCCGTTTTGTATTTTCTTTGTTGGAGCGCTTCCCTTTCGGGTTTATCTCCTTCGACTATTTAATTAATTTCCCAAAAGTTGTGATTCGGTTTGGCCTGCCGAGTGCTGGTCCAATAATTCCCTAAGTGAATTTACCTTTGCCCTGTTTTTTTAGTTGAGAAATGAGTTTATGAATCGTAGTAATTTGGGAGAGGATTTTAGATCTCTCTTTTCGTCCGAAAATGTTAGACGTTAAGAGAGAGAGGTTGAGTCGCGCTTGTGTATCGCTATCGTGTGACTTTACTTTATTGACTCGCACCATGTTTGGTTAATCTATATTTTTTTGTTTTTTTTTTTTTAATGTAAGTATTAAGAGAGCTTAGTGGTCTTCAGAGAACGCGACAAAAGACACCGCCAACCGCACCGCACGCATTGTTTCCGCAATTTGACACGTATTTTGACACCTAGGAATCAAAAACGGCCCCCTCAGGTATATTGCTTCCGCATTTGCGCAAGGAGACAGGAAAAAATTTTTGACACCCATGTGTCCAAGTGGTAAAAAACCTGCTCGAAGCAAGATTAGTAAATTTAGTAGCTATGTTATTGGGTTTTTTTAGTCTTGTCTAAACTATGGGTTATTGGTTATTTTGCTTTGTTAGTTTTGTTATTTTACTTTAGTTAACCTATTCCTGATCTTTCCTTGCTCGGAAAGATTTCATATTTTTCAGCAGGTTCCTCCAGCATGGCTCTGGGTCTTCTGTGGAATGAGTTTCTGTAATCAGATAGGTTTTTGATTGAGTTGTTGTCGATTGATCTAAGATTTGTGTAAAATTTGTTGGCTATTTTTTTGCAAAAGTCTTTTGTTGACATGAATTTAAGATCCCTTTGGATCGTTGAGTTTTTGACGTAGTGCGGGGCGTTTACTATTTTTCTCAGACATATGTTTTGGACTGTTTGAATTTTAGCTAAACTGCTGTCCTTTGCGTAACCCCATACCTGACAGCCGTATGTTAGAATTGGTCTGATTATTGATTTGAATATGAGGCATTTGTTTTTTAGATTTAATTTGCTGCGGTGACCTACAAGAGGATAGAGCATGTTCATCGCAGTTCTGGCTTTTTTAGTGCTGTAGTTTATGTGTTTGCCCCAGTTTAATTTATGATCGAGGTGTAATCCCAGGTATTTTACAGACTTTTCCCAAGGTATTTGTTCACCGTACATTTCTACAGAGCCTGAGGGGCTGGTTTGTTTGATACGACGACGGTTGAACAAAATTGCTGAACTTTTTGCTGGATTGATGCAAATTCTCCAGTTTTCAAACCAGGATTCTAATAACTCTATGTGTGCTTGAAGAGCCTTTGTTATTACTTCTTTGTTAATCGATCGGTGCAGCAAAGCCGTGTCGTCTGCGTATAACGCGATTGTTGAGTTTTTGTTTTCCGGGATTGGGATGTCTGCTGTGTAAAGAGAAAATAGCAGTGGCGAAAGTACCGATCCCTGTGGGACCCCGGCGGTGATTTTCCTGGATGAGGATTTTCCTTGGTTGATGCGGATGCAAAAGCTTCTATTTTCTAAAAATGAATTTATTATCGTAATCAGTTGAGGCGGCACCTTGAATTTATTGAGTTTTACTATGAGACCGCTGTGCCAGACTCTGTCAAAGGCTTTTGATATGTCTAGAAAAATTGCTCCCGTTGCTTGTTTTTTTTCAAATCCTTCGTGTATAAACTCTACGACCCTGAGGAGTTGGTGATTTGTGCTGTGTTCCGCCCGAAAACCATGTTGTTCGTCCGGTAGTGAATTGTTCTCTTCTACGTTCCTTTCGAGTCTTTTTAATATGATTTTTTCCATAATCTTACCAACTATTGGCAAGAGACTGATCGGTCTGTAGTTTTGAGGGCGTGTGGTGTCTGAATTGGGTTTTTTTGATGACTATTAGATTGGCTTTTTTCCACGCGTCGGGGAAATAGCGTAGGCTGAGCGCAGAATTGAAAATGTTGCATAAGTTCAAAATCCCTGTTTTGCTAATTTGTTTGATCATTTTGGGTGTAATTTCGTCGTTACCCGGTGCTTTAATGTTTCTGATTATGTTTATAATCTCTGAGGGAGAGGTTGGTGTGATGTGTCCCTGATCTAGGGCTGCGGACGTCCTGATGCTGTCTGCTTCACATTCGATACTGCATATGTGTGTTTCTAGTGTTAGATTAGTGACCGGATTGTTTGCAAATTGTTTTTCAATTGTGTCAGCGAATAGTTCTAGTTTGTCCTCTGGTTTACAAATAAAAGCGTTATCAGTGTTGCGCAGTGGAGGGATCTTCCGATTTTCCCTTTTCATGATTTTAACCGTTTTCCAGAGGGTGTTGTCTTTTGTGTCTAGTGATTTTATTTTATCTTCCCAGGATTTGTTTCTTAGTTCAGAGAATAGTTCGTCTATCTCTTTTTGCAATGAGTTTAGTTGTGTTTTGTCGGTTTTTTTCCTGGTTTTTTGCCATACGCGTCGCGCCCGATTTCTTTCTCTCATTAAGTCGCGAATCTGTGACGGTATCTCGGGATGTTTTTGCTGTCATTCTTTATAACGCTTCTCGACTCTAAATGCGTTTTTGTAAATGCTATTTTATTCTACATTTATTATTTTTATTTTATACTTTCTTTTCTATACATTTTTTTAATCCTATGATTTTAACTGTATATCTACTAAATTTTAACTTTTTTTATTTATATGTTTGTTATGCGTGGCTGACGAATTGGATCACTCTGTAATCTCAATCACAAACTGTCTTTAAATTAATAAATAAATAATTAAGAATATTTTGAACAATTAGCTCATTAAACTCATTCTGTGTTCGTTTTATTCTATAGTGTTTGATCTTTTTAGTAAAGCTTTTGCTTTTAACACCTTTATTATTTCAGATAGTTTTTCATCGGGGCCAGTAAATTTACGTTTTCGGATTTCATGATAGCACTTTCAACAACTTCTTTCATAATGGAACAGCTATACAGGTTTGTAAGGGCATATTCTATTCCATAAGTTTGGGATTGTATATATTTGAAGAGATCTTCTGCATATTTTTTCCATCTGGTATTTTTTTTCGGTTCGGCAAAGGATTATAAAAATTGTTAATTAACTAGCTTCTTGGCTCTATTCTAGGCCATATACAAATAATGTCGATTTTAAGTTGAAAAAAATAAATATATAATAAATAGAACTTGACTAGGTGTTTAATCAAATTATTACTAGAATTATTTAAATAAATTTGAATTTATAATATCTTGAATATCTGAAATACTAAAATAAGATGATATAATCAGACATATGTATTTTTATTACTCAAAGAGTACATTTTGATTACTATTTAAAAGTACGTAAAAAATAGAATATAATATGTGATTTATTTGCATATTTCGATGATACATTATTCAGCTAAATTTTAAAAATTTACAAAGCGCTTGTTTTATAAAGGATTAGTTTATGAAAATAATAAATTTATTGTTTTTTGCAAGTACATGTGGCACCTCTACAAACACCTCTTGAGAATCCTTTGGAGCTGCAGTGGATAAGGCATAGATCCGGGAACCAAGGACAGGTTGCTCTGCGCATTCTAGAGAGGACAGCACCTTAAATAAACAACATTTAATACATGTGTTATATAAGAATATTGATATTCTTATAATAAGTGATATTCTTAACATACCTTGATCCACATCGGGTTCATCTAGGAAATCTTCAAATTTTTCAACTGATGGATCTTCAATTTCTTCTATTGACGGATTTGCAGAAGTCCAGCTCGTGATAGCTACCAACAGGAACACGAAGAAAATGAAGAATTTCATGGCGATGTTGTGATTGTACACTAGTAGTTCGTCAGGTGTCTTAAGTCTTGGAGACTCGATAGATTGATGATTTACATTGGAAAAAATATAATCTTATATACTAAATGGATCACAGGTAAGTTCAATTATCAATTAAAATTTATGTATTTATAATTCAATATTTAAAAACCGTGCAAAAAGAGAATCGGGTGTAATACACTTGTTTCTATATATGTTAAATATTGAATATAAATAATAATTTAATTATTTATAATAAACATAGCGAATTCACACGGCGATTCTCTCTTCCTTTGATAATAATTATTACAGAAAATATAATTTTATTTGTTCTTAACTTAATCAGAGTTTTTACACGATTGATATTATAATTAATTTTTAAACATTTTCTTAAGAATTATTTAAGTAAACTATATAGGATATAAGGATATCTGTAAATCATCAAAAGATTTGAAAATATCCTCTTAAAAACAACTCACGATAACAATGCAGTATTGCTCATTTTATCAAAAATCAATATTTTTCTAGGGTTTGATTGAAGCCGATCTCCTTTATTTTTAATATATTGTTAAAAAATACTAAGATTCAATTTTGACACTTATTACCTTCTCAAAAATATAAACTAATATCTATTGCTTATGAATCATTTATTATTTTTGTTAGAATTATGTGACATGTTATGATATTCTGCAGTGTATGTTAACCATTTTTTTTTATAAAATAAAAATCGGAAATCAGGAACAAAGTGATCTTGATATGAATGAACTGAAGATAGTTGTATATAAAAAATAGTAGTAATATTCTCAATGGCATACAGAATTTCTCTTACACTTCACAATACAGTTTAATATATTAAGCAGATATAATACTAAAAATAAAAAATACCCGTCATAGTTTGGAGGTAATTACAATCAAATTACGGTTGTTTAAGTTAATTGCCAATAAGCGCAGATAGTATTCAGATGGGTGACCATTCTGAATACTTCTGAGTAACGCTGGTCAACAGAGGGGTGGGATGAAGGCTGACGACCTTCATTTCACAAAACAATTTACGATAGAAGGATTGGGAAGCGGGCAGCAGCTCTTCAGTATAAAATAAACTTGCACTGCGGCGCAGAAGGCAACGGGAAACCACTGCACTATATATTCCCATGAAAACCATGTCCATGGTCCTAAGGGGAATCATGCACATGGTCACGATCCTCAGAAATGAGGGAAAGTGGATTAATTAATATCTTATATAAAAATAAAATATAATAATATGTAATCGCTTCACGACTCATTAAAAAAATACTGAAACAAGGCTTCTGATCAAGAAGTAACCATATTTTTAAATAAAATATTATTTAGTATGGAGACATATGGATTATACTATAAATAATACTATTGCTATACAATATTTATCTTTTAAAACACATACATATTTCATTGATACATGGAATTTTACAATAAGAAATATAAATATAATGTGATTGATAAAAATTGCAAAACTAACGGATTATACGTTGCATTATATTAATTGATTTTTAATGAAAATCATTGTTAGTTTCGAAAATGAATGATAACTGTATATTTCATTAATATATAATTGTGATTATTTTTAATAGAGATAATGTATATGGATTTCTTAAGATTTGAATAAAGTATAAAAGGTTTAATCGATCTCAATTTGTATCATTCAATCTATTGATATCAATTATAATACATCATGAAATTTGTATTCGTTGTACTCGTCGTCATTGCTGCTGCAAGCTGGACTTTTGCAGATCCGATCGAAAATGTTGAAGAGAATAGCATTCAGAATGGTAGATATTGTTGTGCAAAAATATTATTCTTAATAATTTAATTAATTATAATTTATGAATCATATTTTCAGGTGAAATAAAAATATCTGAGATGTCATTTAGACGCCCTGCTATTGTAAGGCCAGCTTTATGTCCATGGAGTGTAATTTCGTGCAATAGAAATTGCAAAGCTAGAAAATTTTCTACAGGACGTTGCGTAGGCAACCTTTGCCGTTGCCTAAAATAGTGTGAAATATGATTTTTAATTAAATTTATTATAGCAGAGTTGGAGGAGAGAAAATGATGTTCATACAATATTTTGATATTTTTTATTACGGTGTTAATTTATAAAAATGATTATGATTGACTATGTTTTTAAATGATTTATTAACTGTTTTAGTAACCAATAAAATTTTGTTCAAATATAAATTTATTTTTTATTATCATGTTATTGATTGTTAGTCATGTGATTATTTTTTACTTGGCTAATGTTCAATCATCACTTCATTGAATAAATATTTCCTTAGTACGTACTTGGAATTTTCAACTCTCTACAATGTCAGCTTACTAAGAATTACATTTTGTGAATTTTCGTATAAGAATTCCCCTTTTTATTCAATAATTTTAAATGTATCATCATAACAAAGGGTCATTAACTTCTATAATTAATATTTAAAAAACATAAATCTATATATAATTTTAATTAATAATGTTAACCGATCGTCACGGCGGCTAAAAAACAACTGCGTCGTCCAAATGTGGTCTATTTATTATGGAAAATATACCCCAAATATCTGATGTCAAGATATTGATGAATTCTTCACCAATATCTGGTCTATTATTTAAAAAAAAAAGATTATTCTTAGAATTATAATAGTTATTCATGACATGCTTTATAAATTGGTTGATATATTGGATTTTTCTATTAATCAATATGACGCGTAAATGACAAGCACACTCGGCAATGTTCCGTCGCAGACTGAGGACAAGCCGCTAATTACCGACCGTCGAATTCTTTGTTTCTCTCGCACTTGACACCTCGTATCGGATGCAAGTGAGAAAAAACATTGGGCCCGTGGCAACAGAAGAAAATATGATTGGGTTTTTCAAAATTACAGACAATGATTATTTAAAATATGTATTCTTTACACTTTTTTAGACAAATAAAAAGTTTGTGACATGTAGGATTTATATTAAAAGTTATTTGAGTAAAATCAAAATCTTAGGGTCCCAAATATTGGTTTTCATTGCTTTGTTTTCTCAAAAAATAACTGTTGAATATTGTTTTTGAGCAAAATTATTTAAATCTGTAAATATTTCTTCTCTTTTGATAAATAATATTTCTTATATATTATATATTTTTGTGAAACGTATAATTTTTTAATGTAGCGATAATGCAGTTAAATGCAATTCTCTAATTAGGATTTATATTAATTTTATTTATTATCTTTCGAATCGAACAATATATTAATTTAGAATTTTCACTAATACTCATACTAAAGGTAAATAACCGTGTAATCTAAAGAAAATATTTTATGATTAAGTTGATAGTGTCATCAGCAGATGATGATCTCATAAGAAGCAATCTAGATTGTTTGCTCTCCGTTTCTTTATTTTGACTCGTCAAAAATGTACATATTTTTACTAGGTACCAAAAATGAATCTATTATTTGTTTAATCAAATAATTTTATATTAAATTTATTTCCATTATTATTTTATCATATATTTAGAATTTCACTTCATCTGAATCAATAATAAACATTTATTCAAATAGTGAATTTCTAGTTTTTAGTGGCCTTTTTTAGCACAATGTTATGTGTTCAAAGGGCATAGAAATGTTATTTAATTTTTCTGTCTTGAAAAAATTAGGAAAATGCTTAGCAATGGTAAATATCATTAGGACAGTTTTTTCACGTCAAATGCACCTTTTTTCAAATCAAATGCATCCTTTTTCAATCAAATGCATCCTTTTACAAATCAAATGCATCTTATTATAAATCAAATGCACCTTTTTACAAATCAAATGCACCTTATTAAAAATTTAAAAAAACATTTAAATACATTTCCCACTAATTACATTATTTAAAATTTATAATATAATATGTGATTTATTTCATGTTTTGTTTATAAAATACATTATTTAGCCAAATGTTTAAATCTACAAATATATTTGTTTTATTTGATATTTAAAGTTAGTTATTATTAAGTATCTATCCATGTATTTTCTTTTGATGTGCAAGTGCATGTACCACCTCTGCAAAATCCTGTTGAGAATCCTTTAGTTCTGCAGTGGATGATGCATAGATCCGGGAACCAGGGGCAGGTTGCTCTGCGCATTCTAGAGAGGACAGCACCTTAAATAAATAACAATTAATACATATGTATATAATATATTTATAACATTGATCCATACTAGGTTCATCTGTGACTTGAGCTGACCGATATGCAGAAGTCCAGCTCGTGACGGTTACCAACAGGAACACGAAAAAAATGAAGAATTTCATGGCGACGTTGTGATAGTACACTTGTAGTTCGTCAGGGCTCTTCAGTCTTAGTGACTCGAGAGAATGATAATTCACATCGAAAGGTTTATAATCTTATATACTAAACGTATTCAGGTGTGTTAATTAATTAATTATAATTTAAATGAACATTTCAAAAGAAACGCACCATTTAAATACCAATTACCATCCCAAAAGCGCCACTTACCTATATAAAGTTGCATAAAGCCGCGCCAATGAATCGCATTGTCTTACAGCCAACGCCACAGAATTCTAATGAATTCATAGTTTTCGCCAAAAAAAAGTTAACCTTCTTAACTTAACTTACACAAACAATTTAACAAAAAATACAAAAGGCTTTAAACCAAAATCTCTTCCCATCTAAACAAAAATTCATAGTTGTTACACATTATGATTATTCAAAGATTTAAATAAATTAATTTAACTGAAAATCTTGAAATATAAGTTTTGAAAAAAAATAGCATACAATAATATAACATTATATTTTAACTATGGTATGGGATCATTGTAGAAGAGTAAAAAACGCTGCTCCCAGCTCATTATTAATGTAAAATTCAGAAACCTATATATCTTAACAGGGCTTATAAGTTCTACTTGTTTCCTTATATATGCAAACAAAGCCAATTGCATTGAAATACTACCACGTTATTCATCCGCTGATCTCTTGTAAATTCATTACCATAAAGCTATTATTTCTAGATAATAACCATGATATACTACGTAAAGGCTGGATGACCTTTATTTCACGAAAAATGCCTTTCTTATTGCTACTTTTAATTCATTTGGATACCTTTTACCTTAATCCTCAGAATTTTAATTCAATATTCTTAAAAAAATAACGAATTAAAATAACTGAAATACTTTGACCAAAATAACTGATCAGAATTCAACAGAAACAGTAGGCGCAAATTCGAAATGGAAGCAAAATTCTCTAGTTATACAAAATGATAAAAAGCTGCTAAGACGCCAAAACGCCTGCTGTTCAGTTTGGACTGGTAATCCCAACAAACCAGGAAAATAAATAGAAATTCAAAACATTTCAGCAACACCCCAATAATTACAAGAAAACATATTTATTTAAAAAAATAATATTATCTTGAATGACCTGTCATATTTCCAGCCTTAGCAATTCTTTATCACCGTCTTCACTATTTTAATATTTTATGATATGTTTCAAAAAATTCGCAAAGCATATGGGATTTTTTTAGGATTGCGGGACACGCCGCCGAGATAACACTGCCAAATTCCTCAAGTAAGCACGTTACCAGTATATCGCCTTGTACACAATACAACGTTAAAATTTTGATGTGAGCGAGAGCACATCGTGCTCGTGGCTACAGAAGCTACTATTGTTTGTTTTATTTTTTCACACTGCGGACAACAGAGGTCAATTATTATTTATGTTAATACACCCTGGTAGTCCTTTTAAACACATACAATAAATTTGTGACATAAGCATTATATTAAAAGAGTTTATCGAGAAAAGAAATTCACCAAAAAAGGTGATGCTATCTGTTTGGTGGGATTTCAAAGGAATCGTTATTTTTAGCTTCTATCGAACAACACAACGATCAATTCTGAAGTGTACTGTCATCAGCTGGAAAAGTTGAATGATTCACTTAATCAGGGGTCGGTAAAGTGCGGCTCCGGAGCCGCATGCGGCTCTTTGGCCCCTTATGAGGGGCTCTAGGACGCCATTGCCAAGAAAATAATTCATCTATTGACAAACACTATTTCAAAACAACCATTTTAAATATGATGCTACTGCTATGCTCGCAACAGTTATCAGGAGAGACCTTAGCATTCGTCAAACAGCCTCTTAAGTACGAAATAAAGTTTTATTCAGTGTACCCGTAAATTAATGAATTGCTAAAATTATAATAAAGGTTTGCTGAATTAATAAACAGATTTGGCTCCCAATTTTGTTTATTAATTCATTTTTTTAATCGTTGCAATGTACATATTTGGCTCTTTGGCTAATAAGTTTGCCGACCCCTGACTTAAACAAAAAAGGTCAGAATCATTCAATAGAAAAGGTGTAGTGTTCCAGCAAGATAATTCCACCAAAAGCTTTTACAGCTCGGATGGGATATACTGCCACTCTTGCCATATTCTGGTCTCTACGATTTTTTTTAGACGGTAAAACCTATACTCCAAATGAGGAGGTCAAAAATCACCTGGATAAGTTTTTTACCAGCAAAGAACAAACATATTACGAGCGTGGAATCATGCTACTACTAGAAAGATGGCAAAAGGTATTTGACCAGAATGGGCAATACATAATTCAATAAAAAAAATTACTCTCCGAACAACCTGATATATCTATCAACAAAATAGATAAGAGGCTTAGACTCAAAAGTCTGCATCTATGTCCATGGTGCTTCAAATAAGAATTTTCCCGATATTTATTTTATATATTATAAATGTGGAGTACTTGTTATTTATTTGTGCTTTTCCTCTTCAGCGAATGACATGACAAAAAACGAATATTTCAATTTTATTATCTGCGAATTTGTAATAATGACTACGTTCTTACCATTACTATAAGGCAAAACACGACCAATATTTTTTCCTAATGGTCCATCTCAAATGTCTGAATAAAGGCTTTTACCCAGTGACAAAATCCCACGGGACTGTCCCGTTGCATGTTTGGCGACGGTTCCGCTCCACGCTCGCATGTCCGCATACACTATCCACATTCTAATCCAATCTCGACTCCAGAAACAATACATGCTCACTCCCCCTCGGATAATGGCTCGGCTCCCGTTACTTCGAAATTCCTTTCGATACAATCTGAACAAGTGTTCATTAAATGGCCACGCCGTAAAGCCTTATTTACAGGGCTCGAGTTGACTCTACACGTGAGTCCGGCATCCGCGGAGGATTTGCCGCCCGATAAACAACAGCCAACAATAATACAATTATTTACTGACGTGTCCGATATGGAAGCCGTTGTTGCAAGTGGAACAGCTGCGTGTCAACCAACAGGTTTCTTGTGCGTCGTTATTATCGACATCAATCTGTGGTATAGAAATCATCGGAGTGGCAATGGGTCATTTTTTAAAACACCCGATAAGATTGACTTCCTCCACTTTTTCTCCTCTTGCCTCCGGAACAATGTGTGTCAATTTAGACAAATTATCAAATTTGCCGTGAATCGACGGTCATTTCTCAAGCTATGATCCGTAAATAAATCAAGAAAATGATATTGAATCGCGATGCTGAACTTGAACCTAGATCGATATATTATTGAGGTTTATACAAACAATCGTTGTTATTTGTACAAGCTTGTAAACGAAATATTTAATTTGATAAAGATGAATCAAACAATCAATATTTAATAAATATGGTAATAAAGTTGGGCAAAATATTATCATTCGCTATTAAAAAATACAAATGTGTATGAGCAAATCTTAAATATATTCTTATATAATAATTATATCACAGTTTTTTTTTACCAAGATCTGCAATTACATCATTTTTAAATGATAAGAGTATTGAAGAAATTATCTATTAATAACAAATGACTTCTTACATGTTGACATTGTTATAAAACAGAACAAGGCATGGTTTAAAAACACATGGGTTTCAACCTTTATAATTACAAAATGTGGCATTAACACACAGTTATTTATTAAATAAATTAAAAATCCGTTTAAATTCTCTATAGAATAACCATTATTAAAATGTGTACATATAATATACAGATACACCAACGCGATTTTTTAACCCTTTCCACTCTGGACATTTTTATCGAATCTATGAGCTACTCTCGTATTTTTTTCCGAATTTATAAACATGATATTCATTGGTAAATGAATAAAAGGCATATATAGGGTTTGATCTGATATTTGTTTCGAATAGAACATGTTTTATTATGTTTATTAAATAAAAAAAACTCGGTTCAATATGTTTGCTAAAACATTTCTTGGCCTAATACGTCTGACATGCAAAGTGACAAAGGTTAAAATTACGTTAGTTTTAATAATACATTAAACATACGATTTGGATATTATGGCAGAAGTCATTACAATTTTAAAAATATCTAGAGAATCTTGTATCAGCATTAAAACATAACGTTAAATGATTATTGGAAATCATTATGGCAATAAATAGTTATTAGAGATAATCATATCCTCATATAAACATGGCGAAGATTTAAATGGCTATGATAATTAGAAATTATACGATGAAGATGTAATATCAATTAGTATCTATGATTGCAGTAGGGTAGATTTGTTTACTTCTAAAAACAATAACGAAATAACTGTAAACTGGAAAATGTTTCCCAAATTTTGACCGCGCTTCAAAAATTCAAAGAGGAAAAACATATTTTTCCACTATGAAGGATAACAATATTCTTTTGATCAGGGTGATTTTTTCTTCAGAGGAATCAGACATTTATATTTTTCCGGTGATACATAATATACATTCCACTAAAAAAAGTCGAATTTCATAAAAGCAAAATTTATAAAAGGTAGACAAATATAAATTATTTTAATTTATAATTGTTAA
The DNA here is from genome assembly GCA_022495035.1 of Philopotamus ludificatus. Taxonomy (NCBI): domain Eukaryota; kingdom Metazoa; phylum Arthropoda; class Insecta; order Trichoptera; family Philopotamidae; genus Philopotamus; species Philopotamus ludificatus. The sequence continues at coordinate 24,913 of JAGXCT010032930.1, forward strand.
ACTTTATTAAATAAATAATTATACACAATATATATCTATTGCTGAATTCTGCGATTTTCAGAGATTGCTGTCATAATGTAAATGTTTATTTTAACTAATCAATACGATGTGTAAACGACAACGTTCTCGGCGATGTCTCGGTGCAGACGATACTCGTACGTTTCACTCGCACTCGGCACATGGTATCAGATGTGAAAAATCATCGCGTACGTGGCAACAGTAGCGAATATTGTTGTTTTTATTTTTTTTCGCAATTGTAGATAGTGAAGAACAATTATTTGTAATGTGTATTATTAAATAACGCACACACGGCGACGTCCATCAGCAGACTGAACCGCACACCGAGTTCTTACAGCACGTGTCTAATACGTTTTATTCACACTTGCATATGCGTGAGATTTTTTCTCGCTCGCATCCGGTATGGAGCGATTAGAAACGCATATTGCTGTTTCAATATAATTATTTATATTATTTATTCTTTAGAAACTTTTAGACGAATAATAAAAGTTTGTGACATATAGAATTTATATTAAAAGAGTTTTCCGAGAAAAATAAAAAATGAAACAATTTCAATTTCCATGATTAATCAATGAAATTCAAAACAATTTTTCTCATACTTCATTTAACTTTTCTTATACAAAATAATTCCTCATATTATCTATAACCTTCTGCCACCTTTCTTTCAAATCATCCATGCCCTTCTTG
>JAGXCT010032931.1:0-48720 GCA_022495035.1 Philopotamus ludificatus
CCGCACTCAGATGCAGAATCGTGTTTAGACCCGCCGCATTGAAAGGGTTAAACATAAAAAAATATGGATATGAAATCCATTTGCCACGATTGATAAATCGAGTTGTGGACTTTTGTACACAGAAGAAGAAGAATTGGTCTCCTCGTTGATGAATCGTACTCTAAAAATTCAATTTTTCGAATGACTATGGATTGACTTTCGATTTCTATCCAAGAGGAATATGCAGTTCTTTGTAGTTGCAGTTTTCACTATCGTATTTGTGTGATCTCGGTTTCTCTACAATAACCAATTTAAAAACTCAAAACAGAAAGACTCATGGATTTAGACGAAGAATTAAAGGTTAGTTATATCAAATATTCGATATTTCTGAAATCTGCAAAATCCTGCAAGTATCACATTAATTTTTATTTAATTTACCGTTTACAGTTTATATCCCAATTTTTCTCAGGATTAATGATGCACCGTGACTTTGAAAAGGTTAGGAAACAATGGTATAAGGTATGCATATTGAAGGCCTTAAAAGCTATTTTACATGTTACAAGAAAATCCTTACAAAGGCTTTATAGCATCGAAAGAGCTTTATGCAAGAAAAAATAGATATAGAAATTAATAAAGATAATATTCTATAAAGATCGCGGATATAATTGTCGCAGCTTGACTTAAAAACACAAATAAATAATAGTTTTAAAAGGGTTACTACGACTACAGCTTACATAAATAAAATTCCATGTAAATTTTCCTCTTTGTTTATTATGTATAAATAAAAATTTAATTAATATTTTTTTATATTTTGCATCGATCATAAATAATATAACTTATCTAGCATTTATATATTATATATATACATCAAATCTTTTTTGCACGCTAGTCATTGATGTATTAAACGTATTATTCTCCGTGAAAAAAGAGAATCGGTTCTAACAAATATTTTAGTGTATTTCATAGAGCCGAAAAAGTACGTCATTAAGAGTGAAAAAAATCCCTAAGTGCTTCTAAATATATATATGAATCCTCAAGCAAATACACTGAATTGGCAATAGCAGAATTTAGTTTAATTACTAACATAAAAACTTTATTTTCCAGCAAAATTGATTTTAAAATATATAGTTTTTTTTTAAATATAGAAGTTTTATATTCTAAATATATGTACAGTGAAACCCTCTTCACCGGATAATTAGTCGTCAAATACGTTCTATGAGGATGTTGACCGTCCACTATATCATCGATATCCATAACTTCAGATGTCATCACGTTAATGTCGGTAAGCTTCGATAGGAATCTATAGCATTGCTTCTGTAAAATTTAGTATTTCTATCCCGGTGTTTTTGGATCTTCTCGTCGTTGCAATTTTAATAATAATATTTGTAGCAGATTTTTGCCGTAGTAATAATTAAAAGGACAGATTCCCAAGTATAAATATTTTAAATGAGCAGGGCAACTATCTAGGAATGAGATATTTTTTCCTCCACCAGAACAGGCCGCATTCTGAAGTAGGGATAAAAATAAAATAATTGATATTGCCACAGGAATAGTCTAAAGTGGGAGTGGGTTGGCCATTTGGCCCGGAGTCGGAAAGTTATGGGCTGGAGGCTGTGGATAGGTCAACGAAAATTAGGTCGCTCTCCGACTAGTAGAGGCGACCACATAGTTAAACTTGCGACCATCTGGAAGAGGACAGCCTTTGACCGGACAAAGTGGAAGAATATATAAGAGGCAATGGGGAAATAAATATTATATATAATATAAAGATTATAGTGTTCTTCTATCGTCCAAATCAAGTTATTGATATACAGGTTTTTCATTTAAATGAACCCTTTCGCATTTTAAATTAACCCTTTTTTCCCTAGATATTAAAAGGAAAAAGAGTTAATTTGGATTTTTTTCCCCCCATATTTTGCCCACGTTTTACGTTTGATTAAAATATCTTTATTTGTACTAATTTTTAAATAAAAACCTATACAACCTACTACAATACGCCTTAAATATGAATGACATTCATGTGTATTAATATTTAAAGCCAACACTTAGAAGAAAATAAATATTTATTATTATACATTATATATTATTTTATTAAAATTCGAGGCCCCCAGATAATTTCCCCAAGCAATATCTAAATAATCTAAAGACGGACGTTTAGAAAAAGATAAGATCTTGAGAAGCCCCAGGCGCAATTCAATTTTGAGGCCTATCAATATTTTCACTACCCCATTATATGCGAAAATACCTGCATTATATGCGAAAGTTTTTTTATTTAATTTTCAATATTTTGGATGTATAATATAATTAATTTCACATCAATTTATGTAAAACGAAACATTTTAATTTTTATTGCTTCTTCTCTTTCGTATTTTTATTGATGTTTGATATTAGCAATATATCTCATACAAATATGTACCATTTCTAGAAAAAATATATCTCATAGACATATTTATTATTTCTAGAAAAAATCAGAGCTCCCTGCAGGGCTGTATGACAATGCATTGCATCGTTTTGTCATTGCAAAAGTCAACAGTCATTGCATATGATTCAAAATATGACCGTTAGAGTAGCGTTATTCATTTGTTAATTTAATTTAAGAAATACTGCTAAATGATTAATTATTTTTGTTATGAAAAAAATATTTAAATAATAAAAAAAATCGTTTTGAGAGCTGAAATTTGAGGCCCCCTGAATTAATGGGGCCCCAGGCGCGCGTCTTATGCGTCTACGGGGAAATCCGCCACTGTACCAAAAATGAGCTAATCTTCCGGATGTGAGGAGGGTACATGAATTAATCTATCTCTTCTAGTTACCAGTAATGTAATTTTTTTAGCAATAAGACAATAAATTGGGAAATGAAATGTAATCGATCCGTCAAGACGGCTCGAAACCGATGCCGCTGGCCTATTGGGGGTCTATTTTGTATGAAATTAATGTATGAAAATAGACCCCTAACATTTCAAGTCAAGAATTAATAAATTCTTCGATAATATCTTGACATTTTAAAAAAAAATGGATTATTCCTAAAAGGATGAAATACATAAATGAATCTTTTTTCTCGCTCATATCCGCTACCGAGTGATAAAAAACCTAGCACCCGTCCCAAAATGAAGGCGTATCATATGTTATAAATATTCATTATTTCTAGAAAAATACAGGGGACCTCAGGGCCGAGGGTTGTGTGCTTGAGGGTTGTGTGCCGAGGGCCCCAATGCCTTGCATCGTTTTGCCTTAATGCGGCTACGCGCCTGAATCGCATGGATTATGGCCTGCGGAATAGTCAGTTCATACGGTTCGAAATATGACCATTCGACCCGAAAACCATCCCATAGAATACCACTAAATTATTAATTACTCTTATTATGAAAGAGTTAAATTAATTAAATGCCGCTAACCCATAGGGTATATTTTGTATGAAAATAAACAATCGTTTTGTTTAAAATAAAATGTATATGAAGTCGCAATCCGCATTATGAGATTTTGACTTTTGTTGTTATAAACGTCGCTTTAGAGAAGCTTTAACGCCGAGGCCCCTGATGGCCCTTAAACTCTGAGGGTCCCGTGTCCCATGTGGCCCCAAGGGCCTTTAAATGGCGAGTCTCTAATCATAAAATCGTCCCAGTTTCCAGACTTGTGGAAACATTCCAAAGTCACTCCCATATTTAAAAAAAGGAGATAAGTCGAATATTGCGAATTACAGACCAGTGGCTATTCTATCCGGACCTGCCAAATTGATTTAGATGATTCTGCATAAATACATATTTAACCTAAATTGAATGTAGAATTATCGATGAGCAACATGGATTTCGGCCTGGACGCTCAACAGTCACGAACCTTCTTGGTTTTTCAACTTTGTGTCTAAGTCATTGGATAAGGGGGTCCAAGTCGACGTTATCTATAACGACTTTGAAAAAGCGTTTGATAAAGTCGATCAAGCTAGACTCATTTTGAAACTGTTATCGGATAATATCGTACGTTTCTTCTCGAGTTACCTCACAGAGAGGAAACAATATGTGACATACGACTCCCAAACGTCGTATGCTTACAATACACCTTCCGGTATTCCCCAAGGATCAAATTTAGGACCTTTATTATTTATTTTATATATAAATGATATTAATCGGGTCCTTCATTGTAAATTTTCACTTTTCGCAGACGACTTAAAAATATATCGATCTATTACATCAGTGGAAGATGCCCTTTCGTTGCAGTTGGACATCGATTCTTTGCGCGATTGGTTAATACTAAATCGTCTTAAGTATTGGGTAATGTCAAACAATGACATTTTCTACATCAAAGGAGCCCATAATCTCTAATTACAGTCCTGGGAACGTAACTTTTCCTAAGCAATCGTCTGTTAAAGATCTGGGTATTTTGTTTGATTCTAAATTAAAATTTAGTTTACATGTATTGGACGTGTGTATGAGATCGTCAGGAATGTTGGGCTTCGTCTTGAGAAATTCTCATCGCATACGTAGCACCTTAGTCATACGAGTGCTATACGATGCATTGGTTCGGAGCTTGCTCGAATCAGGTTCCATTAAATGGGCGCCTTATGACGCCTCGAATTCCCTCAGAGTAGAGAAGATACAGAAGAAATTTCTTAGGTATCTTTACATGAGGGAATTTGGATTTGACTCAAGCCTATACCCCAGTGCATGGATATAGGATTTCCTGGGGTATGTAATTCTCAAGAAAAGAAGGTAATATACTTGTGCAAAGCACTTCTTCAAGCTGTTGGTCGGGGCAGTACATAACCCCCTTGTACTGTGCAAGTTTCCCTTATGGGCGCCACCTCACTACTAATGTGAGGACAGGTGCTCTCGGAAACTCTCCGGTAATCAGAGCTATTACTCTGCTTAATCACTTAGCTAATCATATTGATATTTTCGATTTTATAATTTCTTATAACAGAGCAAATAATGAGTATCTTACGTATCTCTACGTGAGGGAGTTTGAATTCTACCCAAGTTTATACCCCAGTGCATGGGTACAGGGCTGCCTGGGGTATGTAACCCTCGAGAAAAGGTCGATTTACTTGGAAAAGCCCTTCTTCAAGCTGTTGGTTTGCGCAGTACATAACCCCCTCGTACTGTGCGAGTTGCCCTTATGGGCTTTTTTTCGCGCCAAATGCGAGGACAGGTGCACTCAGACACTCTCCGATAACCAGAGCTATTACTCTGCTCAACCACTTGGCCGAATATGTAGATATATTTGATGTCAAATATAGCCGTTTTCTTGATATTTCATAATTCTTTTCTTCTCTTTATTGTAATATATGTTTTTTTTTCATGTTATTTTCATGTTTCATGCGTGATTGGCCACCTGGGTTGTTCTGTAATGACAATCACGCATTGTCTTTATAAATAATTAAAAATAAATAAGCATGTAATAATAATATTCGACGATATAAATAGAGGCTAGTGGGCCGTGTTCGGCCCGCGGGCCGGTCTTTGTCGGGCTCTGCACTAATCGCCGGTTCCATAGTGATTTTTCTCGATTGGATTTGATTCGTTGTTGGCCGATTGAGCGTTGCAATTATCGGCGCGATTGTGTGTACCGGCTAATTACGAGTGTTTGCATATTTTTATTTAATTTCGATCGAGTTGGTTTCGAGCTCGGCCCGTTCAATGATTATAATCACGTCAGTGTGGCGATTACGCAAATGGCACTTAGTGCGAATAGTGATCTGTCCGAGTGGAGGCCTTGGCGTGGACCGCCTTGATCCCAAACAAATCCGATACAACACAGCCGACCATGTGCACACTTTGCATGTGCACATTGCACGGGGTTGCCGGGACAATTCCCAGAACAGGGGGCCCCGCCAAAAACAAAAAAAATATGCTAATATGATTAATGATCGAAACTCCCCATCGGAAACGGTTCACTTTCATTCATCAGCCTTGATTTTACGACCTGTGATATATTTTATGGCGTACGAGCATAATCGGTGAATTGGCAATAGGCAAATCTTATAGGAAAAAAATATAATCGATTTGCGGCGTAGAGTGTAAAATGTGACAGATGCATCATGGTTTTTAGAAACTTTCAATGAATTATGCCCTAATTTTTTTATTCTATTTTGGACGAGATTATTCTAATAAGATAGATAGCACACTCGAATAAAGCAATTAAAATTGTATTAATTCTAGGCTTTTTTATGATACCGGGGGGTAAATGTCAGTTTATATACAATCGGCACTCCTATAACGCTTCCTTCAAATTTATGTTTTCTACAAAATGCTAATATTTTCAAGGTAAATATATAACGCATTGCCGAGCGAAATAAAGGTCAATGCTCTTTGGTTGATTCTTTGGGGATTTTCTAAAAAACAACGATTGAGAGGAAGCGTTATAGAAGGGCTGAATGTTTCATACTTTTTTAAGTACCTTTTATATATCATACTCGTTTAACCCTTTAATCGCCTAGCCAATTATAAGGATTTTTACCGTACGCCGTATAAACAATAAATAAAATGAAACGGCTAAACATATCGACATTCTAACAATCACATTGCCTTCAAATGATGTCTCTGCGTTAATTTTCATTTAAAAATATTATATTTATTCATAAATAAATTCGTAGTAGCGTTTGCCGTGGCGCTGGTGGTTAAACCGATTTCGCGTGCCTGCACGCCGTGGTGTCTGAACGGTTAAAGGTATATGTCTCACTTTAATTGATTATAACTATTTATTGGGAGTACGCAGAAAATTCTAGAGGGTACGCAACATATCTCTTCAAAATAATTTATGTCCTCTCTATGTAGGGTGGCCCAAATATCAAAACACCATTTTAAAATGGTATAACTTTTTCTTTTCTTAATAATTCACTTTTATTCTTTGATAAACAGAAAACACACTTCTTAGAAATAATTTTTATTTAATTTTGAAAATAACATCCTTTAAATAAACACCATTTTGCTCTTCACACTGACGCCCTCTTTCTAAGACGTGAATCATCACCTGTCGTGATGTTTCTTGGCTTATTCCTTCAATTTCTTCACGGATGTTTGCCTTCTACTGCAGAATGATTCAAGGATTGTTACGGTATACTTTAACTTTCAAATACCCCCACAGGAAGAAGTCTGAAGCAGTTAAATCAGGTGAGTGTGGCGGCCAAGTAATGTCAGAATTTTGCGAAATTATCCTTAGCCCAAAAATTTGCCTTAAGAGTTTAGTTGTTAGGCAAGCTGTATGGGCAGTAGCACCATCTTGCTGCCACCATACCTCTGATGTGTCCAAGACTGCAAGACGCACGAAATTCTCCAGCATTCCTCAATTTATTCGATTTACATTGACCGTATCGAAGCTATTCAAAAGCGATTCTTGAGATATCTTGCATTCAAATGGAACATTGAGTACTGTAACTACGAATCTCTATGTCATAAGCTTCATTTCCTTCCCCTGTATTACAGACGTGATGTAGCCGAGTTCACTTTGCTCTCGCATACTTCAGAGATATCGACTGCCCGGCTATCCTAACGAAGTTCTTTTGACTGCCCCGATTCGATTTTGACGCGATAAGCCCCTTCTGCATGTTCCTTATGTGTCCTCTAATTATCGTCATAATTATATATCATCAGAGCGTGCAACCTGTACAATGGCTTGAACGAAATAGACCTTTTAATGACAATAAAACGATTATTAAGAAGTCTCTTGCGATGTCTTTCTTTCATCATAGTAAATATGTTATTAAAATAAAAAAATCTCGATGTATTGTAATTTTTTTCTTTCTACTCTCTTCTTTAATTCAGGTTTCTTGTTTCTAAGCTTAATCTTTGCATATTATTCTTTCTGTATTTGTAGAAACTTTTAATTGTGTGTATCTATCTTGTTGTTATTGTATTTATGCTGTAAGTTTCTCTAGAAAATGAATAAATAAAAAAAAAATAAAAATAAAAATACCTTTCGCCAGTGATGGGTAGTGCGTTTTCTGCCTCATCTTCAAAGAAATAAGATCCAATAACCCTTTCTGCGGTTACACCATACCAAACTGTTACGTTTACGGAATGCAGACTACTTTAGTAGACAATTCTTGGATTTTCTGTCCCCCAGAATCGTATATTTTGTTTGTTAATGAATCTGTTTAGGTGCAACTGGACCTCGTCGCCCTTAATGAGATTAAGAATTAAATCAGCTTCTTGACTTGCCAATTCTTAAATCTGGATAGTATACGCTAATCGATTCCGATAATCTGCTGGCTTCAGTTCCTGCCCTAGCTGTATCCTTTGCGGATAGACATGCAGCATCCTTTGAATCCTCTGAAGCAAGGTTTGGGATATCTCCAACTGCTGGGACCGTCTTCGAGTTGACGTTTAAGGCTCTTCTTCAATGCTTCGGCGTACACGCTGATTGTTGTCTTGTGACCTTCCTGAACATGACCTCCCAACACGTGGAAAATCACTCAGAGACCTTTGAAATTGAAACCGTAGGAATAAACAAAGTATAGTTTGTTTATGTGGAGGTTTTCTGACCCCAAAATGACGAGTGTAGGCTCTTTGCGTTAGCACAATTGATCGTTTGTTTTCTATATAGTATTCGGTTATTTTAACACGTTGCTTTGTCGCGAATTCCTCAATAATTAATTTCTAAGGATAACACTTTAATAATCTGAAATCAAATTTAAAAAAATAATTATTTGTAGAAAGTTATCTGATTTTTAAATGGTGTTGTGACTTTTGGGGCACGCTGTACACAATAATATATTAATAATAATACAAGTTCATCGTGAACTATGCATTATATAATAATTAAAAGCCTAAAAATATTTATGCATTATTAATTCAGATGCTGAAAATCGCGTAGATTTGTACCGCACTGTCCCTATGAACTGTCCCTAACCGACCCCGAAAAATTCAGGGTCGCCTAGGGACAGTCATATATTGACACTGAGACTTGCAGTCGTCAATTTAGACGCATTTATTCGCACCTGGAGGTCTGTAGTTGTCAAGATCATTCGTAATGATCTTGATTTTAACGGAAATACCAGTTTGTAATAAACATCAAGTAAAAAAGGACAATGACTTTCTCGATAATAAACCACAATTTCACCTTCAAAAAATGGAACTGAATATAATTATATATTTTTTTTTATTTATTAAATATGATAAAGAGATGGAAAACGTTTATTTGATGAAAGAAAATTTAGTGCAAATATTTATATTTAATTTGCACGATTCGAGCCTTGGATACGTAGACTGATATCCCTGAAGGCAATTGTTGCTGATCCTAATCTGCACTCGTTGCGGATTTCCACTTTGATGGCTGAATTTATAGACCATCGCTCAATTATTTACTTAATATAATAATACGTAGATCAGGGGTCGCCAAACGGTTGCTCGCGACCGGAATTTCGATAGCTCGCGTAGGATATTTTATCATATTTATAAATTTTATTATTAGACTCTGAAATTAATTATTTTCGAACTAAACTTTAAAGATATGCTTAATAAGTTGTCGTTCTAATATTAATTTCTAAGTAAAATAGAGAAGCAATATTCCACTAAAAGGCCATACTAGTGGTGAGGATATTTACTCTGCGACCAAAAAAAATATTTCTTTTATTTACCGATGAGCTATTTGTGATGTCAAAAATGGCTTAATTTTCCTTATCTTGCATTATTTATCATGAGGCAATGAAGCTTGTTGTTAAAACTATTAACCGGGTGAGGACTGATGCTCTCCAAAGACGCTTGTTCAAGAAGACCTCCTAATCCACACAGAAAGTCATGAAGACCTCCTACTCCATACAGAAATCCGTCGGTTGAGTAAAAGGCATGTTTTTCGTTGTGTTAATGAACTTCTACCCACAATAGATTTTTTCAAAGAAAGTAATGAAACATACTCAGAACTTACAGAATTAAATGGACTAAATGTTTTGAGGAAATGATCTCTAAAGTACAGACAAAAACATACATTCTGGGAGCACAGCTTGAGTCGTGGAGAAGTTAAACATTCCCCCTGTTTCAAAGAGAAGCTGGAAAATTAAATAAATCGTAAAATATACAAAGGAGAAAATCATGTCCAGATAATTTAAAGCTTGCGAAAATAGTTTGATTTGCTGTTTAGTATCTTTTAACAAGTTTGAGCCTCTGAAAATTTTCAAGAAGATGGCTCTTCACCAGAAATAGAATGTGATTAGTCGCTTAAGGCCCACTACTCACGAGAGTCAAAAACAAGTCGCGATGTTTCGTGACCACGCCCACGTTCAGGGTTTAGGGGTCGGTGGAGGTGTTGACTGAGATCAAACAAATTGCGACTCGATGTTTTATCTCGCTCGCTACCAGTACAAACCAGTAGCGAGTAACTACAGAAAAATTGTTTTGTTCTACTTATGTGAATCCTAACTCTTTTAGTATAAATCCTACGTATCCCAAACTTATTGTATTTGTCTAAAATAATCTAAATAATAAAGATAAATAATCATTGAATTTTATTGTCCGCAAAAAACATCGCACATCTGCAAGTGCGAATGAGAAAAAACATAAAATTCAAAGTGTCGACCAAGTTATGAAGCATATCATGAATAACTATTTTTATTTTTAGATAAATCCAATTTTAAAACAAATGTCAGGGTATTGTCGAATAATTTATCAATATCTTGAAATTTTTGGGGTCTATTTTCATACAAAATAGACCCCATCTGTCAGAGCCGATGGTTTCGAGCCACTGTGACGGATCAGTTAAAAATTGCAGAAACAAAAGACTCATTCATCTTGATAATTGCATTCGGAATGGCAACGTACTCGGTACCAAGAATTGGAAAAATTTTAGGGGAAAGTAAATATCACTAATTATTTTTAGTTTTACTCACTTATTTCAAGATATTTTTCAATTATTATTTTTTTATAAATATATAATTAAATTACACATTTTATGTTTTATTGAGAGTCCGATGTCTTAGTTTATTTAAAGTAATATAATAATATTGTGTATGGTACGATAAGGGCCGATGATAAAAAATTATAAAGAAGGAATATTTATTATTATTATTATTAAAAGACAATGCGTGGTTGGTATTACAGATTGATCTAATTAAATACATAGTAAAACTGTATAAAAAAGAAAATATAAATATATAACAATGTATATAATAAGAAGTATCGTCTTAATTCGCTCTGTTATAAGATATTATAAAATCTCATATTCAACAGATCAACAAAAATGGCGATACTTTACATCGAAAATATCAACATGATTAGCCAAGTGGTTGAGCAGTGCAATAGCTCTGGTTACCGGAGAGTTTCCGAGAGCAACTGTCCTCACATTAGTAGTGAGATGGCGTCCATAAGATAAACTTGCACAGTACAAGGGGGTTGTGTACTGCCCCAAGGACCTTATGATAACAGCTTGAAGAAGTGCTTTGCACAAGTATATTACCTTCTTTTCTCGAGAGTTACATACCCCAGGAAACCCTGAATCCATGCACAGGAGAAATTGCCTCGAGTGACATAGAATCTGAAAAAAAAATATTCCAGAATTCTCCGAAATTATAAAAAAATACAGGCCAGATATTCAATCCCGGGATTATACCGGAAAAGGATGCCTCATCGACCCTACATATCAAAAAGCGAAAAACGTGCGAAGGGATTTAAGGTGGCGAAAGAAGAATATCTTTTCCCTTATGTTCTATTTCTTCTAGAGCATTTATAATGAAGCCATTGTTCAACGGTTGGGACAAAAAGAATTAACCTATTAATTGGAGAGCCAACAAAAAGGCTTGGACACAAGTATTATTTTTAAGGATTGGTTTTACAGATGTTTTATACTTGATGCAGTAGTTTCTGGAAAAAAATCTTGATTTTAAAATATTGATACTGGACAACTACTCGATTTAAAACATCCTAATGTTAAAATATTATTTTTATCACCAAACACTACGTCTATAATCCAGCCTTTGGATGAAGGAACAACGATAATTAATGAGTCGATTAATAAATTAGAACAGTTTTTATAGAAAATGATTCTATAATGAAAAGAAGTTTGAAGTACAAGAGGGAATTACAACAGATCTTGACCCCTTATAACGATATACGTAAGATTTATACGCTAATAGCAGACAATTGCTTATTACAGAATTTTTAAAGGCTAATCCAAAAATAATCCAAGAGTCCTCTGACGATGAAAACTCACAACCTCTCTCGAATAAGAGTCGAACATATGGAATTGTAAGTGATCTTGTAATGATCTATTATATGTTATTAATGTTTTTTTTTTCAATAAATACATAAATGTATATTGTTTTGATTATTTATTTAAAAAATAAATAATATTAATTAACACTCAAAGACCGGGTCACGCGTTAGTGCGGAAATTTTCGTAAACGGTAAACACCCGCTCCCGCACTAACGCGGGTCCGCACGAAACATGTTATCTAATGCGCTACAAAAGGCTTTCTTTTAAAGTTTTACGACTCGACACAGTTTCATTCATTGCTCTGCATGCCCTTTGTAAAATATATGACATATGTATTTATTTATGGCTAAAAACTGTCCTTGAAATAATAGATTATTTGGATCGAAAACTTTCCAGTACTTACATCGACTGTAACGAATTTATATTTTTGTTTATCCATTCAACAAAATAACTTTTTTGGAATATTTATGTGGCAAAACCCGTCGCATCCTTTATTACAAAGCTAAAATTACCTACATACTACATAAAGATATCCATTTGTTTTTTATCGTCTAAAATACAATAAATCAACATTTTCACAGCTCGAAAATTTTATTTCTTATCTAAATATTCTAATAATCTAATATAAGTATACTATACGTATAATACTTCTTTTTTGACCAAATTATCTCCAATAGGAAAAAAATATTAAGCATTTTTTATAGAGCCGCGCAAAATCGCAAGATAGATAAAAAGATGCAGGTTTAGGTGTTAGTTTAGCTTGAAAACAGCGGGTGCTTGAGTGTTAAGTTAGATATTTTTCTGGAACGCAAACCCTAATTTTGTATGAATTTTAAACCTCGTATTACACGGATTTGTATTACACAACGGTTTTGTGGAACCATATGACCGTATGTATAAGTAGCTCACTAGACAATTTCAATTTTCGAAAGTAGCTCACTTATTGAGATTGACGACCACTGACGTAGAGGAACGATTTCGGCGATTTTTAGATTCGATCGGAGTCAATCGAACAGATTGGTAGCCCTTTTCGTATTTGGGTCATGACGTTTTGTCGGCGCAGCCTTTTCGCTAAACAGAACATGTTAAATTGAGGCCTAGACCTTGCCGCCGCAACTAAGGTCCGCGTTTTGACAGCCTTGCCCTAGGATCCGAAGGCTACGCACACAGCCGAAAAATTGGCGAGTCACGCTCTGCAAAAGTCTCAAATAACAATCGGTGGCTTGGAAGCGTTCAGCGCCAATCTGTTATTACCGACCATTACTTTTATTTTTACGAGCCGTATAAATTACAATATTTTAATAATTAAACATGTGTGAGTGAATTAATTTATTCGACTCGATCAGGATCTTACGGACATAATTACGCGCGCTAAGTATTTTAACAATCTCGACATATCACCGAGCTATTCCGTTCTTTTTTTTGCACGTCATAAATTCTCGGCGTTCTGTAGCGCTGTAGGGCCAATAAATCGATTCGCCGTGTAATTATTGTGCAGTAAAAAAATCGGATCGCAGAAAATCTAACCGTCAGTGTGTACACTGATGTTTTTATTGTCATATTTTTTTTTTGCGCGAACTGTAAAAAAAAATTAAAATAAATCGTGACTTATCATGAAAAAATTTTGCGGTGCGATGTTTTATTCGTGAAAAAAATTGCGGCCAAAACAAGATCCTCCGTATTCGTCTGACATCCCCATACAACTTCTTACTATTCGAGAAGATATGATAATTAATTATAAATATTTTGTGATTTTTATAATTACATCAATACCACGATTTATGCGTTATCCGTTTTACACGGTTTTACTTAAACGCGGTCATAAAGAAAACACTTTTTTAAATATATCCAGTCAAAGGGACAGAATAAAAAATACATAGAAAATTAAAATAAAAAACTGAATAGAAAAAATAGTAAATCTACCTTTAATTTTCAGACTTATACATTTTATTTTTTCTTAAGTTTTTAATCGGTTTCTTAATACACCCAACTCTCGTTTTACACGGTGGATACGTTCCAGCAAAATCCGTGTAAAAAAAGTGATAGTTTATATAGAAGCTAATAAAGTATTTTATTTGTTATTATTAATATCATTTGAATCTTTACGTATTAGGAAAATAATTTGATTTTCTACGACATTTTTCATATCGCGATATTCATTTTTTAATTCAAACAAATCGTGTATTTTTTTATTTTTTTAAAACCGTGTAAAACTAAAGTTGGGTGTATATTAAAATAAATGCTCCTTTTTAATAAAAAACTACAATGATTTTTATACGAATTACCAAATATAAATTGGTTGAATGAACATAGTACGTAGAACAAGTATATAAAATATTTATGACGAATCTTGACATCTTCACTAAAGAATTGGAACCGAATAACCCATAACTCTCCTCTCCTTTTTTAAACGCCACTGACTTTGTCAACACCACTGGGTTAGAGTTAAAAAAATAATAAAAAAAAAATTGATCCACTTCTCAAAAAGGTTCACCATCACTGATATAGAGCAATAAATATGTATTATAATTGGCTTGTCTAATAACTTATGTAATGTGATGAAATACATTTGAGCATGCAGGTAAACACACTTCAAAAAAATACACAGGATCGCGCCGTCCATATGGACAGATTGTGCGGCGCACACAGGCGCCATAAAAAATAGTTTAAACTAATAAAGAAACTTGGATGACTATTCCTACATCTACTCATGGGTTTAACAGATATTATTATAAAAAAATGTAATTCGTTTTAATCAATTATTATTTTATATTTTTTTTTTCTTCTTGGCGCTCCTAATTATCTGGGGCCTGTGTGCGCCACATTATCTGGCCATATGGACGGCGCGCCTCTGACTCTTGAACCATGTTGGATTGATTTGATCCAACATAAAGAAAATAAACTAATTCTGCAACCTTCAAAATATCTTCCCGAACCTCCAAATCTCTTGAAAACTCCAAATTTCGACAAAAAGTATAGGTTTCGTCTTAATAGGCAAAAATTAAGAAAGCATCTAATATGGCTACCAATGTCAAGCTACGTCAGGGACAACAACAGCAAAATATTAAAATAAAAATTATATAATCATATCCGAATAATAGAAATGTCGAGTCCACCTCGACACATGAATTTAAATGACTAAACGATTTATTTTTGCAGATATTTTTCAAGATTTATTACCCAATAGCATTTCTCATTATATAGAAATTTATTTTAGGAACTTAATCTCAAGCCTCTATTTTTTTCAAGGGCTTATTCATATTATTTATTATAATCAGAGGTAGCTATTGTTTTCAGGCTTATTATATTAATACATATAATATATAGTTAATTATAGAAAAATTAATGATTAAATCATAGTTTTAGTTATATTAAATTTTTCAATTAAATTAATGTTTTTTTTAATCTGTAATTTGCAAATATTACGGTTAAATAATAGATCAATTATTTATGTTGTATTGTGTTGACAGTTGATTATTAATATGCTTACGTAGCCATTATGTATATTTATATTTTCCGTGTTGATTATAATTTAATCATATAGATAAATTCAATATTATTTTTGGTTGAAAAATGCCTGTAAATCTACTGTGTGCATTCAGTGGCGGATTTCCTATTAGGGGCGTGGGGCCTCATTTATTTCAAGGGGCCTCAAAATTCAGCTCCAAATTTTTTTTTTTTACATTTATTAATTTAATTTTTTTAAATCTAAAGAATAAATGATTATAAATAATCATTGTCCTTTATTGTCTGCAATTGCCAAAAAAAAATAAAAATAACAATATTGTTTTACAATGGGACGGGTGCGAGGTTTTTTATCGCTCCGTACCGGATATGAGCGAGAAAAAAATCCATTTATGTATTCCATCCACTTAGGAATAACCCTATTTTTTAAAAATGTCAAGGTATTGTCGAGAAATTTATCAATTCTTGACTTGAAATGTTTGGCGTCTATTTTCATACATTCCTTTCATACAAAATAGACCCCGTGGGCCAGCGGCGTTAGTTTCGAGCCGCCGTGGCGGATCGGTTAACATTGCATTTTTAGCTTTCCCAATTTATCGTCTTATTGCTAAAAAATTATATTACTGGTAACTAGAATAGATAAATTAATTAATTTACACATTTCAGATTTGGAAGATTAGCTCATTTGGGTACAGTGGCGGATTTTCCTTTGGACGCATAAGACGCACGCCTGGGGCCTCATTAATTCAGGGGGCCTCAAAGTTCAGCTCTCAAATTGTTTTTTTTTATTATTTAAATATTTTTTTCATAACAAAAATAATTAATAATTTAGCAGTATTCCTTAAATTAAATTAACAAATGAATAACGCTACTCTAACGGCCATATTTTAAATCATATGCAATGACTATTGACTATTGCAATGACAAAACGATGCAATGCATCGTCATACAGCCCTGCAGGGAGCTCTGATTTTTTCTAGAAATAATAAATATGTCTGAGAGAGATCGCTAATATCAAAAATCAATAAAAACAAGAAAGAGAAGAAGCAATAAAAATTAAAAAATGTATTTTTACATAAATTGATGTGAAATTAATTATATTATACATACAAAACCTTGAAAATTAAATAAAAAAAAATTCGCATATAATGCAGATTATAGGGTGTAGTAAAAGTGAAAATATTGGGGGGCCTTTATGTAAACGTTTGTCTTTAGAACATATTGCTTATGAAAAAGGTGAATCGACACTTTATTTATATTGGGTTGTTCGGAAAGTCATTTCGTTTTTTCCTAACAGAAGAACTTCACACTTAAGCCGCATAATCATTATACATTTTGACAGCTGATATAGTAAAGCTTGCTTGTAAAAAAAATCGATTGATTCTACGCAGTAGTTTTTGGTTAGTACCCCTTTCAAATATAAATAGTGAAAAGCAGGATTTTCGGCATATTTTACTTTTTTACTATCGAAAAGGTAAAATGCTGTTCAAGCAAGAAAAGAATTATACGATGTGTATGAAGAAGATGTGTTGACAGAACGCGAGTGGCAAAACTGGTTTGCAAAATTTTCAATTCTGGAAATTTTGATGTTGAAGAAGCACCACGTTCTGGAAGATCAGTTGAAGCTGATAAAGACACAATAAAGGCATTAATCGATAAGCTCGATAGCTGAGAGATTGATTGAATTCGACCGTTCATGATCATTTGAAAAGCCTAGGTTTAATCTCAAAGCTTAACACATGGGTTCTTCATGTTTTTATGGAAAGAGATTTGTGTCGTCGCTTTGACGTCTGTGATTTGCTTCTCAAACGTCAAGGAAATGATCCATTTTTGAACCGTATCATCACTGGGAACGAGAAATGGGTTGTCTACAACCATGTTAAACGCAAGAGATCATGGAGTCAAAAAGATGAACCGGCTCAAAGCACTACTCGTGAGATCGCTGAGAGATTAAATTTATCGAATTCGACCGTTCATGATCATTGAAACGCTTAGGTTTAAACTCAAAGCTCAACAGATGGGTTCCTCGTGTTCTTATATAAAGAAATGTCTGTGATTTGCTTCCAAGCGTCAAGAAAATTATCCATTTTTGAAGCGCATCATCACTGGGGATGAGAAATGGGTTGTCTACAACAATGTTAAACGCAAGAGATTATGGAGTAAAAAGATGAACTGGCTCAAAGCACTTCGAAAGCCGATAGTCATCAAAAAAAAGGTGATGCTATCTGTTTGATGGGATTTTAAAGAAATCGTTTTTTTGAGCTTCTACCGCACAACACAATGATCAATTCTGAAGTGTACTGTCATCAGCTGGACAAATTAAATGATTCACTTTAAACAGAAAAGTTCAGAATTGATCAATAGAAAAGGTGTAGTGTTCCACCAAGACAATGCGAGAGCTCATACAAGTCTGTTAACTCGCCAAAAGCTTTTACAGCTTGGATAGGATATACTACTACCATATTCTTCAGATCTGACAACTTCTGATACATTTCGAATTTTATTTTACACGAATTTGATATATCACTATTCGTAAAAACGATTTATTATCTAAACAAAAATATTTTTCACGTTAAATTCATTCGAATAATTTTCCTCGATGAAAATTTCACCACTGAATAATACCAAAATATTTTTACACATAAATACATTGAATAATTCGCCACGTTCCGAGTAAATACGCCTAGATTTCTAGCATTTAAATATTGATAATTCGACCGCAATTATGCGTATGCGGTTTTTAACTCCGGGATAATACCGGGCGTTCGATCACACGTTCGTTTGTGATGAACGAAAAAAATCGTTACGGCATTCGAAAGTGAATATATATATTTTTTGCGCATCCAGACAAGGACTATACAGCGCATGATACACGCAAATTCGCATTTATAAAAATATAAAACAGATAGAAAATCGTTGCGAAACGAACGGTTACACGGAATCGGACGCAGAATGAGGCCTGGGTTAATCGCGGAATTGTAAAAAAATAATCAATCGATTATTATATTGAATTTTTTTGCATAGTTTACAAAGGTTTATTTCATCGATTATCGACACAATGTATCGATACGTTTCCGAAGGCCGCCAGGTAACACTGTGTGTGGAATACAAAGGGATACGTTGAATCGACGCTTCCGTTTCCTTCATTCGTTTCGAAATTAATATCAATGATAATTGTCGGAGTGTGACGCTGCTATAATTGCATTGAGCGGCGCTGAAAGCTTTCAGATTGTTACGGTGCCAAAGTTTAGCACACGGTCCACTCTAATGCATATAGGCTAATCGATTTATAAGTGTCCGTGCACGTTTATATTGCATTACTATTTTTTATTAATATTATTATTTATACGTCTGATATAACAATAAAAAAATTGCCTGAAGCATAGAGAACCGAATTCGCAACTGAATTGGAAAAGCATTGTTCTTGTTATTGACCTTATTTCGTCGAGTTGCTCACGAGCGTTATGTAATTAATTGCATCAGTGGTTAACAACATTTATTTCAATCGAATCGTATCGTAGAAACATCGATCGAGACTATAATATAAATAATAATCGACAGAAAAACTTAATACCGATGCGATTTTCCATATTTTCGGTGCAACGGTCACGCAATTTAATGCAGAAAACGTATTTCGAGGTCGAGCGATATGCATAAAAAAAATTGTTCTAATTAACAACACAGTTTACAGCCGTATTAAAATGCAATACGGTTGCATAACAATCAGAGCTGAAACTGGCGTTGCGAAATGCATCTATTTTTCATCGAGCCTCTCACAATTTTTTGAAACCCACTGCTTTGTTCGGATCGCGACGGGGAATCGAGTCGCGGAATGCGTTTTTATATCTGGACCCCATTTATAGGTCGAAACAATTAATAAATACCACAGCAACGTAGTAATGAGACAATTATTGGCCTAGTGCAAAAAAAAATATTGCAAAGTTTTTATTCGATCGTCACTCAAGGCGAATAGCGATCGCCTATTAGCATCACATAAAAATGCAATTAAATCATGACGAACGATATTATGAATGGCGAATCGATCGATATGTGCGAAATGCATAGAAATCATATTTATACGGCGTCATGTGTCGCCGCCTGGTGGTGGATTTTGGCAACGTGACGACGATACTAGGAAGATTGCACTATATTCGATTTAATATGGGGCGGCTCGTGACTTTAAAAACAGGCGTAGAAGTAGAGTATAAATTATAGACCAGCGGGGCATATACAGATCTGCCCTAAACAGAGCTTTACGCAAACGAAAAGCGACCTTCTGTATACGAAAATACGGAACTGTTCACTTTACCTCCACTGACTGACAAACAACAACACTCATTCGCGTCGAAACAATAGCTAAACTGAGGCTAGCGGCCTCGTGACCAGGGCATACAGAAATCTGACTTATGACGTAAACAAAAAGCCTAATTCTGTATACGGTAATACGGAACTTTTCTTTGTACTTTAACTACCTAACCAAACAACAACACTCGTTCTATTCGGTTCGCATATTTCAGCTAATCATTATTTTTTTATTAGAAGAAATGTATGTGGGGCAGTGTCCCGTTTGCCCTTAAGGACCAGCTGCCCCTGGATTTATTAAATTAAACTTTTTCAACATATCCTACAAGAAATGTCTTTGCCAAGATTTATGGTATATCAACACTCAAGCACACGCTGTTTTCAGGCGAAACCTACACCTAAACCGGCATCTTTTTATCGATCTTGCGATTTTGCGCGGCTCTGTAAAAAATGCTTAATAATTTTTTCCTATTGGCGATAATTTGGTCAAAAAAGGAGTATTATACGTATAGTATGCTTATATTAGATTATTAGAATATTTAGATAAGAAATGTACCTCGAGCTGTGAAAATGTCGATTTATTGTATTTTAGACGATAAAAAACAAATGGATATCTTTATGTAGTATGTAGGTAACTTTAGCTTTGTAATAAAGGATGTGACGGGTTTTACAACATAAATATTCCAAAAAAGTTATTTTGTTGAATCGATAAACAAAAATCTAAACTCGTTGTTACAGTCAATGTGTAAGTACTGCTATCGGATCTTAAAATAATCTTAATATTTCAAGGACAGTTTTTGGCCATAAAATAAATACATATGTCATATATTTTACAAAGGGCATGGAGAGCAATGAATGAAACTATCCAGCCGTAAACTTTAAAGAAAGCCTTTGTAGTGCATTAGATAACATACGTGTGAACCCGCGTTAGTGCGGGAGCGGGTTTTTACCGTTTACGAAAATTTCCGCGCTAATGCGGGACCGGGTCTCTGAGTGTTAAGATAAGCTAACACTTTTACTTGGAGGAGATACTAAAGATCGCAAAATCAAACCCTAAGAGTCGTAAAAATGTTTCTAAAGCATCACTATCTATCATTTGGAAATATAATCGAAGAACATAGATGTCTCAATATTTTTTTAAGTAGATGTATTTTGGCTAGCCTGGTGCGTTTTTTGTCAAGCCTTTATTCTGTTTTCCTCATTAGATAACAAATGCTATCCGCTGATCATCCGAGAAGACAGCATTCCTTCAGTCATCCTTAGTCCAGATCCGGTAAACTTTTATCCATTAAAGTAGAGTCTTTTGTGGTATTTCAAGAGAATAGGTTTTTTCGCCGATGGTCTTGCCATAAAATCAAATGTCCCGAACCTTCTCCGTACCGTTTAGACATTGCCATCGGTTCCTTCACCTTCTATGAACTCTGTTTTTATATGCATTTAACACTTAACAAACGCAGTTTAACACTTTATGAGCCGTTCACGCCTTTTGGCGTGATTTTGTAGCCAAGCGTTATGAGCCGTTTACGCCTTTTGGCATGAGAGCCATACCCCCACTTGGCATTTTTTTTTCCTGATAACGATGCACAATGTAATTCTCCTATTTGACCTCAGATGGATACACGTGCATTTTAGCTTGGATTATCATTCATAAAGTGTTAATATCGTTTAATTGAGCAGAGTCTGGTATTCTTAATTTTTAGTTGAGGCCAGAAAACCTGACCATAGGAGAGAATATGAAAAATAAAATTGACGCCTTTGAATTGTGATGCTTGTGACGCCTGCTGAAAATACCATGGATCGCTAAACGCCCAACCTTGTCTGTCCTGAAAGAAACTTTGGACATCTCGCTAGAAGAAACGATAGCCTGAAGAAACTCGTCGCCCTTGGAAACGTACAAGGACGCAGTGAAAATAAAGACAGCCACAAGCTTCACCGCAATAGCTGCGATAAAAGATGCTAAATGCAGAGGATCCTGGAGAGTCAAAAACAAGAAGATTGAACAAGAACATTCACGATCTTCAGACACGAGGGTGCCAACTAAAGAAGAGTATTTTTAGGCCTTTTAATAACATATTTTCACAGTTAGTTTGTGACGAAACACGTAAGTTTTGTTATTACGTTAAAGCTATGGTTGTAAATATTATTTGTCAGTTATTTTTTTTTCTACTAAGTGGAAAAGATGTCAAGGTCAACAATAGAAGAAGCACACTTACGTCCTTGTATGCTTTTTTGTTCGATCAAGGTATGATGGCAGACGAAGCAGTGCAAACTATCGTTACTTACGGGAGGTATTCTGAAACTAAACAAGTGGCATCGATGGTTTACAAAATTTAAAAATGGAAATAAAAATCTCAAATATTACACAGGCAAGGAATTTGGGTTCCTTGACGTGAACGTGAACTGACGGAGAAGGCGCTCGATCAACGGCGTACCATCTGCGCGTCTCTTTTGTCTCGGTATGAAGCCGATCCGTTTTTGCTGCTAATAGTAGCTGGAGATGAAAACTGGGTGCTATAAATTAACCCTGTACGAAAAAACAATGGCTTTCTTCCGGAGAAATACCCGTTCCGACCCCTCAACCATCACTAACAATAAAGAAGGTCCTTGTTTGTGTGTGGTGGGATTTTTCAGGAGATATACAATATGAATTGCTTGAACCCGGTCAGACCGTTACAGCGACAGTGTATTGTGAACAACTCGAGCGAATGAAACAAGAGCTCACAAAAAACGATCTGTTTTGATCAATAACAAAAAAAGGATCCTTCAACACGACAACGCGAGGTCTCACGCTGCAAAAATAACAAAAAATAAGGGAGCTTGGATTGTAACTTTTAACTCATCCACCCTATTCATTGGATCTCCCGCCATTTAAAATAAAATTGATTAGTTTTCGGTTCCTCTAATATATTAAATGAGGGTTTCCACCAAAAACAATAAACGATATTTTTTTATATTAATTAAATATCTCTTCGGATTAAATCCAGTGTGTTGTTTCAAAGCCGCGTAAAACGGAAAACGTGCATTTTTTTAAATGAAATTATTACATAAGTCATTAGAATTCTTTGTGAAGCAAATATTAAATCAAATAAAAGTATTTATATTGTGTTCGCAGGACAGTTGATTGTTGATTACATAGCCGTTGGGTCTTAAGTCATGCATGGAAATAATTAGATTGTCATATTTTTCTGTTTGCTAAATGATCGGTCATCTAAAAAAAACTATAACAATCATTTCATTATATAAGTATATTTTATTAAATGCCTTTTAGATTATATAAGTGATTGTAATTGTCGAAGGAATTAAAAAATATTTTTTTTTAACTGATTTACGATGATTGCAATTTTACAACGTTGGTAGAACCAATTATAATGTTTAACAGCTTATGGTATACGTTGTCTTTTTGGATATCCCCCTTTGTTTTTTCAAATTGTCGATAGATGTGACATCGCATTTGTATTTCTGACTTACTTTTCCGGTAAACGCTCTCCAGATCCCGAAGATTAATAGATCTTGATAGCTGATTATTTCTATCGACTATCATCAGTTTGGTTTTAGTAATGTTGATCCTAGTTTTTTGACTTTTACATACGATTCATTCTAGCAAATCAGCCATTTCTTCGTCGTTAATGACTATTAACACATTGCCTACGGGGCGAATCGCGGTCAAACTTGCGCTGGGGCGGGCGCATCCGCCATTCTTTTACAAAAAAATCATAACTCTTTTATTAATCAAAATATTGAGCCGAAAATTAAATTACTTGAACTTTAACATTTGCTGGATAGTTAATGTAAAAAATAATATTAAATCCAAAAGCAGGAGTCACTAAACATTTTGGGAACGGGCGTAATTGATTTTGTCGGCTATGCGCGTGTTATGCGTGCCCCGGACATACCACAAATACGCTTTTGACGTGGAATCCACGTCCCCCGTAGGCAATGTGTTAATGTCGTATCGTCCAGTTTTCAACGGCTTTTCTCATGATATACTCTCCGTATAAGTTGAATAGGTCTGAGGATATTATACAGCCCTGTCTCACCCCTTGAGCACTGAAAATTTTTTGGGCATACTCAACTCTATTTAGACTATTGCTGTGTTGTTCTTATACAGACTTCGGATAAGATATACAATATATAAAATGCTAGACCCATTACTTTTAGCATCTTCCACAAACAAAACCAATTCATCCAATAAAACGCCTTTTTGTAGTCTAATAAACACATCATCATCGGTATCTTGAACTCTCTACTCTTTTCTATTATTTGGCGGATATTGATAATTTTCTTTGGGTTTATTTTCCTCTTACATAGCCCACTTAAGGTATTTGTCAACTAGTTTGGTGTTTCAGACGTTGATTAATGATGTGGAATACAATTTAGCTTACGTGTGCGATTAAAAAAAAGAAGCTTTTGCCCTTTTTCTCCTACTTCTTTTAATAATTTAGTATAAAAACCGATCTGGCCCTCGTTCGTATAGCTCTAGCTCTTTTCTAGTCGAGTCAATTTACCTCTGTACTTAATTTCTATCTAATCTCTATCTTTAAATATATTCTCTAGAGAGTAATCTTACTTTTCGGAATAAGTGTTTCGATTCAATTTTGTTTGTGTTACCTTCTATTACTAGACATACGTTTTTATTATTATATTTATATGACTTTAATCCTCTTAATTTAATTGTTTTTTTCTGTTTTCGATTAACCTAGCCGTGCCGATGGGGTATATTTGGGACCCCAATTCTTTGATTTTTCTCGAATGACTGTTTTAATATAAATCCACAATCACACAAACTTTTGTATTTGTCTAAAAAAGTAAAAAGAATAAATATCATATTATAAATAATCATTGAATAAAATAATATATCAGGTGCAATGTTTTTTCTCGCTCACATCTGGTACGCTGTGCCAAGTGCGAGTGAAACGTATCAAACACGTGCGGCTCAGGCTTATATTTTTTTTAAAACAGTCAAAACATTGATGAATTCTTCATCAATATCTTGACTTGAAATGCTTGGGGTCTATTTTCATATATTAATTTCATAGTAAATATAACCCATCGAGCGATGTCGCTGGTTTTGAGCTACCGTGACGGATCGGTTAAGGAAATATTACACGTTTCATTGGTCATCCAAAACTTTATATTCATACAGTCAACGTTTCCTGTAAATCGCTGTTTTCTACAAAAAAAATAATATTTCGTAAATCTATAATATATTGCCGAGCGAATTAAAGGTCAATGATCTTTGATTGACAAGGAATTTTGTGAAAAGGAGCGATTTAGAAGAACGCTATAGGAAGGCTGACTGTATTTCCAAATTTTGGCTTTTGACAATCCTTTGCAGTATTCAAACGGAACTAAATGATAATCTTTCGAAAGGAAATCATAAAAAAACAATCAACTTTCTTAACCAATCCGTCACGACGGCTCTAAACTATCGCTGCTGGCCGATGGGGTTTATTTTGTTATAAAATAGACCCCAATAATTAAAATAAAAGAATCGATAAACTCTTCGACAATTCCTTGGCATTTTTAAAAATATATTATTTATGATATATATTAGTAGAAAAATCCAAAATATCGATCTATTTTTACGGTACAGCGTATGTTAGTGATATGCATTTGCACATCACGATCTTTTTTCTCGCTCATATCCGGTACAGTGCGATTAAAAAACCTCGCACCCGTGCCATTGTAGAACAATATTGTTGTTTTTATTTCTTTTTTTAGCAATTGCGGACAATAAAGTCCCCATCAGCATGACTAGGTTAATGATGATTGGAAATTATTTTAAATCCTGCTCAAAAATGAATCCTGTCGATTCTAACATTAGATCTCGCTTCAAGATGTGAAGGTCACGTCCACTATACTCTATATATAATTATATATATATATATATATATTTAAAAAAACGAAATATCGATTGCGAATATATACATAATCAATTTCAAGGTCACGATGTAATAATTAATGCAATTTTCCACTATGAAATAACGGTCCCGCGAGATGTTCTCATACAATCGATTTAATTATTCATTTATATTGTTACCAGTTATGCAATCCGTTGCAAATCAGTGTCGCATTCATTAAACAATAATCTACCGATATTATGCATTATTTTTTTATCGCCGATCCGATTCATTGCGAACACCATTTAGTATCGGACTGGAATCGAATGTATTTTTTTTTGCATTCGCGTTTCGTTTCCAAACCGCGAATTAATAAATTATTTTTTTCACGTCGCATGCATTTCGCGTGTGTGTGCAAATAAATAAAATATATAAAAAAGGACGCGTTAGAAATTAGATTTTTGTCCGAGTGAATATTTTCGCGTCTGAAAACCTGCTTGTCCTTTTTTGTCATTTCGAACGCGGCGAAAAAAACTGGAAAATATCAGCCATTCCGTATCAACGTGCTACTTTTTCTGATACATACATTTTTTCTGGACTGGCGTATACAGCCATCACAATAGTCGTGCAATTAAATGCGAATCGCATTCGCAGCCGAAAAAAATGGTCATAATTACGTGCGAAATAATCGCAATATTTCGCAACGTATTAATTAATTATTTTTTTCGGTTTTATTGGACTCGGGTGAAATTTTCTACCGCATAGACGTTTATATTTAAGACGTGATTTCCGTACAATTTGTATACGTACATCTGACCGCAACAAATATTTTTTTTGTTCGACTAAACGCAATACCTTGCCACTATTGCGTTATCTTCTCTAAGTCATCGTAGTCATAGTATTGGGGGAAAAAATGGATATATTACTGAAACGTGTGACCGCTCGGTTACGTGACAATGCAAATTTTTTCGATACAGATGCGCAAAATACGTTTTTTGGCATAATAATCATAAAAAATGAGCGGGATTAAAAAAAATATCATAGAAAAAGTACAATGAAATCGTGGCGTTGAATTCTACCGGAGCGCCGCGCCGGTGCGTGTAATCTACAGACGATCGCGCTCCGTTACGTGACATTTTTCACTTCGAGTCCCTTTACAACAGTTTAGCCTTTCGAATTTATTTATTTAGAAATTGTAAAATAGATAAGAATATACTATAGGGTTGGATTTGATATTCTATTCAAAAATATATTTTTTTAACTAAATATATTTATCATTGTCTGAAACCGTGCAAAAAAATGCATATACATTTTTTTTTTTAGAATTAATTCAATCAAATAAAAATATTTATACTGCGGACAGCTGATCACTGATACGCCTACGTAGTCGTTGAGGCGATTCATGATGCATTCAAATAATTATGTATGTATTTACAACATCATTTAGCATTATCAAAACTAATTAAATATTTAGAACATTACTTATTTATCTCAAAAAAAAATATATCTATACAGTGAAACCCGTTTTTTACATTTTTGAAGGGACTGATAAAAAAACGTAATTGGAGGGAAAACGTAGATTCCGATAATCATGTACCAAACAGATTAGAAAATTAGTTTGGTATTTATTTTTCCATAAAGACGATGCGTGATTGGCATTACAGAATAACCCAAGTCGCCAATCACGCAAACTTAATTATAAAATAGTTCGACATCGAATATATCTACATATTCGGCCAAGTGGTTGAGCAAAGTAGTAGTTTTGGTTACCGGGGAGTTTCTGAGAGTACCTGTCCTCGCATTTGGTGGAAGAAAAATTCCATTAGGGCAACTCGCACAGTACAATGTACCGCGCTAACCAACATCAACAGCTTGAAGAAGCGCTATGCTAAGTAAATCGACCTTCTTTTCTCGAGGGTTACATACCCCAGGCAGCCCTGTCCCTATTCGATGGGGTATAAACTTGGGTAGAATCCAAACTCCCTCATGTAGAAATATCAAAGAATTTTCTTTTGTATCTTCTCTAATCTGAGGAATTTCGAGGCCTCATAAATCGATAAGATAATGTTTTCAATAAAATAGCTTTAAAGGCCCTTAATATGCCTCATATTCTTTTGTTGGAATTGATTAAATTGAACGAAGAATCCACATCGTCTACATCAAATAGTTCTTCGTCGGATAAGTTTTTGTGGATATGACTGTCCATACATCAGCAAAAAAATACTTTTCGGTTCCCCTAATATGTGCATTTACTGTAAAATATTAGCGAGACCCATAAGTAATGTCGTTTTTTTTTTCAATGAAATTCAAAACAATTTTTCTTATACTTTATTTAACTTTTCTTATACAAAATAATTCCCCATATTATCTATAACCTTCTGCCAACTTTCTTTCAAATCATCCATGCCCTTCTTGTAAAACTCTGCGGGTTTTGACTGAAAATAGATCGAAAGGGCTGTATTCACCTCTTCTAAGGAATTGAAATTTTGATCTCTTGAAAATGTTTCATAGAACGAAATAAGTAAAAATCAGATGATGCGAGATCTGGCGAGTATGGAGGATGCAACAGGGTGACCTATCCAAGATCCTGAATTTTTTCACACGTCAATTTCGCAACATGAGCGTGTATGCGTGTGGGACCCAAACACCTTATTTTTTAATCTTTCCCAACTTCTTTAGGATCCTCATTATTATTACCTCTCCTTCGTCAGATAATTATTCTTCGGATAAGTTTTCGTGGATGTGACTGTCTACTATATCATCAATATCCATAACTTCACATGTCATCACGTTAATGCTCATTATAATATTTCTTGGAGCATAGTCTGCAATTAGAGTATGAACATCTGCTTCCAATCTTCAGTGACGTCCAAACCAACACTTCTAGATCCTCCGCAAAGGAGCCTATCTCGAATTAATGGACATATTGCTGGACTTCATAATATTCATTCCTAACATTTAAAAACGTTGCGCATTTATTTAAATAAATTTAAAAATGGATTCGAATTTTAAATATTTTAAACGTAATTCGTGGGATATAAAAAACGTAAAAGCGGATACTAAATGTACTAAAATAAAACGGGACTGCAAAAATTAAACGCAAATAGAGGGAAATTTGACATAAATCTTAAATAAAAATAAATGTAGGCATTATTATTTTTATAAATAATCGTGTAAAAAAATAAAATCAATTCATTTTTTTTCTGCGCGGAAATGTCGTCGCCGAATTGTCGGGTTCGATTTGGTTTGCGTTGCATTGTCGTTTAATTCTTTTAAACAAATTTTGATTTACTCTCGGATTACAGAAAATATTACTCCTCACCTGTGACGACTCGAAGATAACCCTTCATTCCAAAAGGATTTGAACCGACATATCCGATAATTATTTTGTATTTAATTATAATATATGTTGATGTTAAACAGGGTTTCCCAATCTGTTCCGCGAGACCTGATTAGGCGTTTTGCGAAATTTTAGAATGGTTAAATCGAAATCGAAATTAAAAAAATTCCACTAGTTTAAAAAATGTTTTGGTTGAAGCCGTGAAAGTAATAAAATTTCTAGACCTCATTAATGAACTCGATGATGACTTTTTTTTCTTAAGGTGTGCTCCATGGACCTGAAGAGAAAGAAATCGGAAGGAGTAGGGTCTGAGGAATATGAAAGGTGTGGCAGAACCTCCTAGTTTTACTGCTGATTTGTTTTTGGGTCATTCTTGCTCTATGAAGCGTCCATTATCGTAGTGAAGAATTATTGCCTTTCTCGTTTAATCTTTCCAATTGTTGGCAGTAAACATCTGCCTTAACCCTTTCAGTGCGGGGCGCATGACGTACATGCGCATACAAATCGTGTCCAGGGTGCGGCCGCATGTCGTACATGCGCGAGATTCTTTAAAACTTTAACTTGTCGTTACATGTAAACTAGACCGAGTTAAGTGATGGTGTTTGTTTTAAAAATCAGCTAATAAACACAGCTATCAATAAATATACAAAATATCAGAAGAAATTTATAGGAACCATGTAATATGTAAATATGAATAGTAACGATTCAAATCGCGCGTGGTGTTTCATTTAAATCTCCGCAGTAGTATCAGTGACGTATCTCGGCTCAGGGGTTGTTAAGGGTTTTTAACGTACATTATATTTCACATACACGTGTACGAATGCAATGGTATAAGAAAATTGCATTTCGAATTTTTGATTTTGATTCGCATTCCCATTTTTTCTCACTTAATCTCTGTTTGAGCAATTGAAATTTTGTTCGATTTATTATTACGAAAATAAAGCGAATCGAGTTTATTTTTTTAGTTGAGATTAAAGAACATATCCCAATTAACATGTTTGCATAAATCTCTTATAGGAAAATGGTCTAATTTAGCGGTAAACGGTGAATACAAACTTACCTCGCCAAAAAAATAATTTGGTCCAAAACGGCGCCGCACTCAGATGCAGAATCGTGTTTAGACCCGTCGCATTGAAAGGGTTAATTGCTTTATCCGATTTTAATAATTCGCAATGAATTATTCCTCTTAAATCCCACCAAATGCACAAAATAACTTTTCGAAGTGTTAAACTAGACTTAGGGGTAGGAACTGGAGTTTGATTCACAGAAATACATTGCCTTTTTTTACTTATGTTATCGTAAACGATCCATTTCTCATCTCCAGTTACAATTTGGTGTAAAAAGGGTCGAATTCTTGGTTCCGATTTTCCAATTCTGGTTTCGACATTTTACTCTTAACAATTATTTTATTACTAATAAATAATGCTAAACGATAGTTAAAAGAGAAAAAAAACTTATACTGTTAATAGACAAAAATAATTTGGTTTTAAAATACGCGATTTCTTTAGGGTACCCCAAATACAAATTTTAAGTGGAAATTTTGACATAAAAAATAAACCCTTAAAATGAGAGGGTAATGAAAGTAAAAGTTGAAGCAAACTAGACCATATATATTCTATAAGTAGCACATACAGTCGGATACACTTAGTCTAAGGTGCAAAAATATTTAAAAATCATTAGAAAGATTCATTAACAGTGTTTGTAGACATTGTATCATTTAAGCGACGAAAGCAGATCTATACGTGTTTAAATGTGTCAACAAAAAATAAAATTAAAGCATAATTCAACATTTCTTGACATTCTGTGACAGTGGATAAATAGTGGGATAAGTACTCGAAACAATGTCGTAAAAACAGTGGCGGTCAGAAAGATCCTTTTGTCTGCATGGTGGTATTATAGTGTTATTAGCCATTACAGAATTCTTAAATATAAAGAAAACATATTTTTCACATAGTAAACAGCGAGACCTTAAATTGAATCATTTTTTTTTATATCAACACTTTATGAGCCGTTCACGCCAAAAGGCGTGATTTTGTAGCCAAGCGTTATGAGCCGTTCACGCCTTTTGGTTTGAGAGCCACACTCCCACTTGGCATTTTTTTCCTGAAAACGATGCACAATGTAATTCTACTATTTGACCACAGATGAATACACGTGCATGTTAGCTTGGATTATAATTACATGAAACCATGCGGCCCCCAGGCTAGGTTTGATGTAAAACCTTGCGGCTCATAAAGTGTTAATTTCATAATATTGGAAAATGTCAAACAATGACCTTTTCTAAATCAAATGAGCTTATTATCTGGTAATAATCTGGGTATTTTGTTTGATTCTAAGTTAAAATTTAGTTTACATGCATCGGACGTGTGTATGAGATCGTCAAGAATGTTGGGTTTCATCTTGAGAAATTCTCATCACATACGTAGCACCTTAGTCATACGAGTGCTATACGATGCATTGGTTCGGAGCTTGTTGGAATCAGGTTCCATTTTATGGGCGCTTTATGCCGCCTCAGATTAAAGAAGATACAGAAGAAATATCTTAGGTATCTCTACATGAGGGAGTTTGGATTCTACCCAAGTTTATACCCCAGTGCATGGGTGCAGGGCTGCCTGGGGTATGTAACTCTCAAGAAAAAAAGGTCGATTTACTTGGAAAAGCTCTTCTTCAAGCTGTTGGTTAGCGCAGTACATAATCCCCTCGTACTGTGCCACCTCACTTCCATCGAGTTTGTTCAAGTGTTTTTTTTTCCCGCCAAATGCGAGGACAGGTGCTCTCAGAAACTCTCCGATAACCAGAGCCATTACTCGGCTTAACCACTTGGCCGAATATGTAGATATATTCGATTCGTTTTTTTTATGTTTTTATGCGTGATTGGTGACCCGGATTATTCTTTAATGCCAATCACGCATTGTCTTGACGAAAAAATAAATTAAATCATATATAGCAGAATCTTTTTTTTTAATTTATCGATCATATTATTACAGGAGTTATCGTTATCAATAATGTTATTTTGTCTAGACATGCACTTGACATTGCAGATCGCATTCATCGTTTTTTATCCCACCGTTTCGCACGCCAATCCACAATTGGCCGCATCTGAATAATCATGCGAAATAAAATATTTATGAGATGCGATACAATAAGTCACGACAATGCCGTATTGCATAACGATTGATAATGCAAAGCGGATTTGCATTTTTGTATGCACCGTCCCGATTCAGTTTTGCGAAACCGGGGGGGCCCCCGCTTCCGGTTGGCAACGCGAATTGGCGCGAAAAAAAAGAGCCACGTTCTCGGCGCGGACAAATTCAAATTAGTTTATTGTTTGACACAATCAATTTGTCTATCACCGGGGCCATAAATTCGGCCGAAAAAAAAATCGACCACAAGTTCATTAAACTTCGCGGGTCGTAATTTATCACGTTCGGCGTGTATCTCGCCTCGCGGAAACGAGATTCGCGATTCGAACAATAATCGCGTATAATGGCGATAATTGCCGTTGCATTATTGAATTGCACAAAATGTCATTTACGGAGTAATCTGTTCATTAGAGGCAATATCAATTATTTTATTAAATCGATAGGCGATTCATTGGATAATTGTTTGAACCGGTTGGAACGGATCCGTTCGCAATAAAAAGTTAACCCTCTTCGCGCGGATGCCAAGAATTTTAGTCACAGTCTGCGTCGTTTGGCGTAAACAGCTTTTTGTACGGATTCGATACATTTTTTTTTTATCTATACAATCGCATGAAATTTTATCTATTATTCACTTTTTTTGTGTTAATAAAAAATATAAACAACACAAAAACTCGGCAAAATCTCACCATTTAAATATCATGATGTAATATTTTTTATAACAAATAAATTGTTACAACATAACATAAATAATCGTTGGATATTGCCAATTATTCTTAACAATCATAATTATTAAATGATTAATTGACCAGCTTTTTCTGTATATTTATGTAGATAGATTCCATGAAAAAACCGCGTAAATAGAGTCATGGAACTCATACAAAATGTAGGGACACGTTTCTTAATAATTAAAACATGATAATTTAAAATGGTATTTTTGTTGAAATTTGAATCCAATTTCTTAAAATAATCTCCTCGCAAGAGATCCTCTTGAAAAAATCCTTTTGAGGTGATTTGTGAGGCGTTTTGTGCTATTGTTATTCAAAATTGTGCAAAAACCCGCGAAAATCGATTCAACTTCTATTTAATTTTCAGGGAAAAATTAATGTAATATTGTTTGTTCAGCGGTGGCTGATTGATTTCACGCATCTATCAAATCGTGTATACATTTCGCTCAAACACGTTTTGATTAATTGTTGTGATCGTTTGATAATAGCTCTACTTTTCCAGAGGATTCCAATTTGGGTCCATTATTATACGTGTTATTTATAAACGACATACAGCATGTCCTCTCTTTTAATTTCTTATTCTTTGCAGATGACTTAAAACTATTTAAATCAGCTTCATCAATAGGTGATACCCTTTCGCTGCAGCTGAACATCGATTCTTTGCTCGAATGGACATTTACTAATCGTCTCCCACTTTTTTTTCGAGATCTAAAGAGTTTTCTACATCTTTGGAAGTGTAACTCTTCCCTGGCAATCGTCGATTAGGGATCTGGGAATTCTATTCGACTCTAAATGTAGGTTCAATTCACATGAATACGAAATATGGTAATAAGGTTGCTATACGATTGAATCAGGATCTATTTTCTGGGCGCCATATGATGCATTGAATATCCTCAGGCTAGAGAAAATCCAGAAGAAACTCTCAACGCATTCCGGTCCCGCGAAAAAAATAGCTTAAGTACTTCAGGTAAATCGATGTAACTCTGATACCATTTAAGTTACGTCTATATTTTTTTTGTTGTGTTCAGAAAGGTTATTTCTTTGTAAAAAAAATATAATTAAAAACTTCTCAAAGTGTGGTCTGCAAATCCGTGTAGTGTAATAACACTCCGTAAACATCAGCGCCAATGAGGACTCGTAAACGTGTCCCCCGTAACTTCTA
Organism: Philopotamus ludificatus; assembly: GCA_022495035.1. Taxonomy (NCBI): domain Eukaryota; kingdom Metazoa; phylum Arthropoda; class Insecta; order Trichoptera; family Philopotamidae; genus Philopotamus; species Philopotamus ludificatus. The sequence goes on from JAGXCT010032931.1 coordinate 34,092, forward strand.
CGTTGGCCCGCGAGGACGCGTTTTCGAGTCCCCCGGACCGCAACGTGTTAAGATATCTCTACAAGGTGAATATACTTGACAAAGCATTTCTTCATGCTGTACATAAGGTTCTTGTACTACCATCGAGCTCGTTCGCGGGTCCTTCTTCAAGACAAACCCCTTCCCACTTACCTGGACACAGTAAGGAGGGTAAGATCCTATAACAGCAATGGTGGAATATACACGTCCAATGCCAACAATGGCCAAGAGAAGGTAACCTCTTTATAAAAAACCGCATACCACGACGGGTTGCCTCACGTCATAGTGAGACTCAACGAGTGAGTGTCCCGTGGCTAGATAGGTTGGCCACCTCTGCCTTAGTTATTCATACAACATTGAGGCACAACTTACGCTAGTTGAAGTTTATATTATTCATATATTGAATCGATTAGGACTTTAATCTTGATTTTGGATTTTTAGACGTAATCTGCATTGAAAACCAGAATTGTTATAATTATTTAAAGTGCTTTTAAATAATTATGCTATAGTGTTATTAGATTATGACTTAATTGTGAGTAATTAAGTAATAATCTGTTTTGAATCAATTGGCCGCCTGTTGAAACAGTAACGATAGCAATGAATAGATTCCTCTCTGCAAAAAAAGAGAAGGCAAATTGGCATCCTTAGATTTAGCAAGAAGCAGAAGGTAACAAGTCAAGAACGGATAGATACTTCATATATCCTTTTTGATGAGACCACTGTGAAGCATTGTATTTTGATTGATTCTCTTATTGATGCCATTAAATATACAAGTGTATCAGCATTCGACTAGCTTAACGCCATTATTAAACCACATAATCAAATATGTCCGACGTGACCTTGAAAAAATACCGATTTTTTCAATCGTAATTGTCTTGACAAACGTAAATAGACACGTCGCAATCAATTAAAATTTAATATTCAATCAAAATCAAGCGTAACATTTGACATGTGATTATATCCGCTAATGGCCTTTGCGCAAGGGCCACCGCCCGCGGCTATGAGCGTGTGACTTGTATATGCAAAATACGATGTGTATCACTTTTCCGATGAGACCACGTCCCTTTCGGCCATCGGGAGCCGTCTTATTGGCCACGATTGCGCAATCGTGGCCATAAATAGTCGTCGTCGAGAGTCGACGATCGCTTCGCTCACCTAGCTGACTGACGGCGTAGTCATAATACCTTGGCCGTAAGTCACGCTGCCACATTTACTCGGTCAATTGTGCGATTTCCAATAGAAAAAAAAGTAATGCATGCAGCAGGTGGTGGCCGCGGCTGCATGCACCATATTTCAACCTTAACCTTATTGGCGTCGTAGCCGTCGCTCGGGCCGCTTCTCGGGCCGATGGTATCGGGGGCTGACCCACTTTGCCGGCATCAGGATGTCCATCGCCGAGATCGGTCACGAAGAGCGATCACAATGCATCTTGTAGGTGGTAGGAAGCGGCCACGCCCTCAGGCCATACCATTATTCAAATCGACGGACTCGATCGCACAATAATTGTTTGTTGTGCGACACGCCGAGCGAAATATGACAGAATCGGATTGCCGTAGTCGTGCCTGAAAAAAATTACTACACTTATCGGAGTGTGGCCACTCTTCGCGAAGTGCTAATTCCGCGGCAACACAATCCAAAAACCCATCATTTCATTTTTATTAGCGTTCGATGCGTGACCTAGACATGAAAATCAATGGAAAATGTAATAATAATCAGTAGATTCTCTTCAAGGATGATCTTTTTCGATTCAGTGGACTACCATCTTGAAGTGAGTTTCAATGATGCAATGTTAACCCATCGCTGCCACCAAATTGTTAAGGCACACGGGCTCCAGTATCAAAAAGGTACACGACCGCTGACGCCAAATCATGACCGTTCGGTAGTTCGATAGATTCCTTTGGTTCCTTATGACACCTCGAAATCCCTCAGATTAGAGAAAATTGGAATAGAAAGAGTTTGGATTCTACCCTAATTTATACCCCAGCGCAAGGGTACAGAGCTGTCTGGGGTTACATATAACCCACGAGTAAAGAATGTCGATCTAGCACACGAGGGTACCAAACCGAATCGACACGCATACTTCCCATTTGTTATCATACTTTTATTTTACTTTAAAAAAAAATTATATAAATCTATTATGTATTCACCACTGTTAAATATAACCTTTAAAATATAAACTTATCGATCCCCTCCTCATAAAATTTGGTGGGTTTGGACTGAGAGAAAGTATTGAGGGCCTAATTGGCTAGCTCATCATTAATGAAAGGTTTTAACCCTTTTAATGCGGTGGGTCTAAACACGATTCTGCATCTGAGTGCGGCGCCGTTTTGGACCAAATTAATTTTTTGGCGAGGTACATTTGTATTCACCGTTTACCTGCACATATTAGACCATTTGCCTATAAAAGATTTATGCAAACATGTTGATTAGGATATGTTCTTACATTTCAACTAAAAAAATAAACTCGATTCGCTTTATTTTCGTAATAATAAATCGAACAAAATATCAATTGCTCAAACAGAGATTAAGTGAGAAAAAAATGGGAATGCGAATCAAAATCAAAAATGCGAAATGCAATTTTCTTATACCATTACATCCGTACACGTGTATGTGGAACATAATGTACGTGGAACACCCTTAACAACCCCTGAGTCGAGATACGTCACCGATACTACTGCAGAGATTTGAATGAGATTCATATTTACATATTAATATACTCCTATAAATTTCTTGTGATATGTTGTATATTTATTAGTTGATTTTTAAAACAAACACCATCACTTATCTCGGTCTAGTTTACATGTAACGACAAGTTAAAGTTTTAAAGAATCTCGCGCATGTACGACATGCGGCCGCACCCTGGACACGATTTGTATGCGCATGTACGTCATGCGCCCCGCACTGAAAAGGTTAATTAAAAAAATCTGCAAGGAACAGAAAAGATAGTAGTCCGTATGTTAATCGGGCGCGACTTACCAAAAAATGGTATCCCACCGCTGCCACCATATTGTTAAGGTGGCGCGACAGTAGTACCAGGTTTATCCCTGTTCCGTTGAAGAAAATATTGTTGGTTCGGTGACAGAAGGTTCCTAAAGATTCCTTTGGTACTGAATGTTGAAGAAGAGGTTCCCAAATTTCCCTTGGTACTGGATTCGAAGCAAAGTTTCCTTTGCTTACGAATAGATGATCTTGATATGAGAGTAAGACTTGAACTCTTTTCTCATGAAAATTACTTCTGCAAAGGTATTTGGCTGTTGATCAACTACCCCAGCTTCCGATTCGTCAGAGTAGTGTCCAATACTTTGCCATCCTCTGGCGTCAAATGAGCGGTTCTTCAATATAGTTAAATAATTCATTCTAAAATGTTCGCTCGTCCATAAATATCTTTGATGACCGTCCTTGTATTTTGAATTATAAACCACATGCATTGCTTTGGTTTTACAACCCGTTCTTCACAATGACCATGCAATTCTTCGGTTGTAATTACTCTATATTGCTCTTTTTTATTCTCTGAAGACACAATAGTCATTGTCGACTCCCGATATTATTTGTTTTATTGTTTCGCGGTGGTCTATATGAGAGAGGACGTCCCATTCTTTATTCTTCTGCGTATTATTTAGTCCCAATGAATTATGTTGACTTCCTGGATCGCATTGACACTTCGAATGCTTTTCTTCAGTTGCACAATGTGAGTGGGTTTCTATTTCTTTAAAATTTCCTTGTCTTGTGCGTATATTTAGAGAGCAATTAGTAAAGGGCAATATTTTCTTATATCAACGTGAAGAATGACCGCCAATCAACTCGCTGTTGACAAATGGTGGTCGATTTATAACACAGTCTAACCACCTCAGCCTCGGTCTTCCTTTCCTCCGAGAGCAGGAAGGCTTGTTAAACATAAGCCTTTTCGGCGGCTGACTGTCCCGCATCCTTGCAAATCCACCGGAATCTGGCCATTTACAGCTGTGACCGGTATATCCCTGTATATTTAGTACAGCTTCGACGAGGATTGCCGCGGGGAAGACGAGAGGAAATATCCAGAGTCGGCATGGTGCGTCCGGATGTAGCAATGGCGGCTACATTTACCGGAGAGAAGTGCGGGTATATCTTAACGTCAGACCCTCGGGGGCAGAGAGACAGGGGTTTGCCGCCTGCGGGACACTTTGGCATCGTAGCGCTAGTGATTTCGATCATGCCACTAGATCCCGCTGGGGGGCTTTAAATTCAAATTAAAGCGCGGGAAATCATTTCGGGCGTGGTGGAATAATCTCTACAAGCTCCTCGTTGCTTTGGATACGCTATTCTCCATTAGAATTCTTCTCTCCAGGATATCCAGTTGTCGCTCGTCTTGCTTTGTCAGAGCCCAACATTCAAACCCACCCGTATGTGAGATCGGGCCTGATAAGGGTCAAATAGAGCTCGACTTTAGTCTTCCTTGAGAGAAATCTCGACCGTAGATGCTGTTGAAGTCCAAAGTAGCACCTATTTACCAGCATGGTTCTTTTTCATACTTCCAAATTGGTTTCATTATTATTTGTAATAAGTGAGTCAAGATATGTGCATTCCTGGACGGCCTAAAAGCTGTACTCTTCGACTCTCAAGGGTTCAAAGATTCGTCCTTGGCATATGGGCATGTCCTTTATCTTGGCCTCATTGATTCCCAGTTCCATGCTGATTGCCGCTCTCAATACTCGCTGGCATGGATCTTCGAAAGCCGCTCAAAATCTGGGCACAATATCTATGTCGTCAGCATAGTAAAGAAGCTGCACTGATTTATTATTATTATAATTAAGAATGGTTCCACTCTTACTTTTCCAGAATGTCGGTCGATGAAGTCATTTTTCGAACTCTTAGAAAGTAATCAAACAATTACAACGGAATTAACAAAATTAAACAACACCCTTGAAAAATATAGAATTGGAATTCAGAAAAAAAAATGGTAAAACGTTTCATGCAATAAAGCAGGTAAAAACTTCCCTAGTGATATTTTTGCTTAAAAGTCAAGGGAGTTTTATTCTAATAGTGTCATTAAATTGTTAGAAAGATGAAAGAGTGTTATATACAAGGACATACCGGTTGGAGTTGACGTCAGAGTGGCCAGATTCCGGTGGACCGATCACGTGCTAGGAATGTGGGACAGTCAACCGTCAAAAAGGCTTATGATTAACAAGCCTTTCTGTCCCCGAAGGAAAGTTAAACTAAGGCTGAGGTGGTTGGACTGTATACAGAGGGACACTGCATCATTGAAACTCACCGGAAGATAAAGCGACCTAGCGGCAGACCAGATAAAATGGAGAAGGGTGTAGAATAATATTAGAGCTCTACAATAGGACTGTTGGGCCTATAATGATGACTTCGTCGTAAATGCACTTTTACCCCACATCTCTTTCTGGTCAAAAATATCTAAGATGCTCATTAGTTTTAATAAGGAAACCAGAAAAAAACGCGTATTTTAAAAAGCAATGTTTAGTCTATGTCCAGGTGAAGTAAACATCTCTGCTACTGCTTTTTTGTAAAAGTATTGTTGATATTATTCTTGTGCAATAAATGTAATTTATTAAGGACACACCAGACATTGTATGCTGCTATTTTACGACTATGGCTTAAACGGCAACAAGGTTATTTAATCCTTTAACAAAGCTAACCATTATGTGCTAACAAGTGTAGATCCGATTTTGTTTTCAAGGATTTAGAATTTTCGAGGATAGGTTGTGCTTAAATCAGTACTACTCTCTAAATTCAAGTGTTACATCAAATCAAATCTTCGTTTAATCATTGAGAAATTTTCGCAAAAACTAGCATTTAAAACGCATATTTAGAAGAATAAGTTGATCTAAAATATACACCAAGTAAATTAATTGGAAAAAAAAGGTTTTTCTCTAATAGATTTTATTAATTATTAGATAAATTACAAACGTATAATTTAATGATTTTTATATCTATCATTCTAAAAAAAATCAATGGATTTATAGATCAACGATAAACGCTCAATATATACGTATATTAAGCTAACTTATTTGTTAATAAATATCAAAATCCATTACAAATTAACATGCCTCGAACCGATTTATAACGGATAATTAGCTATTGAATTGAATATAATCAAATGTATTAAATCAGGATTTATCTATGAAGCTTGTAATATCACATTCTGGTTTAAATTTATAGCATTGCAAATGGAGTCGTAAATCGTCAGCAAATGTTTAAATCTTAATAAATTCAATATACCGTTATCAAATCTGGATTATACGTATTGTTGAAGTAATTAACATTGAAAATCAGGTTAAGAACTTTGCTTGAAAAAAGTTAAATTATGATTTTTATCTTAACAGAGTTATATCTGAAAAATATTAGATAGATGAAAATAGAGGGAAATTTGAACAAGGTCAGGAGCTAGGTTGAAAAATTCTGTCGCATCTACCATACTTCCCGGACCAAGCACCCTCCGATTATCACTTGTTTCTGTTCTCACAAAATATTTTGCAGGCCAAAAAATTCAAAAACGAAGAAGATATCAGACTGAATCAATTTTTCGCCTCTGGCTGGCAAGAAGTCATAAATAATGATGAAAATTATATTATTCAATAAAGTTTATTACTTTGTTTTATTCTAAAAACGGACAGAACTTTTCGGTATACCCAATATATTGTATTATCATCATTATTTGCCAGCCACGAGACACTCACTCTAGTGTTTGGATGATAGTCTTACTAGACTCTTGAATGATAGTCGATGCCATTGGGAGTCGGGGTCTCACAATGGGATGAGGGCTATCCTGTTATGTCCTTACCGCGTTGGCCTAACCCGTCTTGGTATGCGTTTTTTATAAAAAGGTTTCCTTGGTTATTGCTGGCATTGAACGTGTATCTTCTACCATTGCTGGTATCGGATTTTACCCTCCTAACTGTATCCGGGCAAGTGGAAGGGGTTTTGTCCCGGTATTCGCTTACTTTTTCTCCAGGGGTTCCAGCTTAACGAGTCACAGCTAGCATTAACCTTGTTGCGTAATAGTAACACTCTCATTATGTTAAGAACCCTTTCACAGGAAAGATCTCCTAGTAAGAAAGAAGAGAAAGAAAATGTATCAAAAATAAGTGGATTATTGACTGTATATTGCAGTATACTCTGATGTAGTATACTGCTATATTAAATCGGCCCTCCTATAACGAAGAAATCAGGACCACGTTATAGAAGCCGAGGAACCTATACAAAATTTGGTAAAAAGCCATTTTAATTTTATACTATAAATTAAACGAAATAAGTACATCGACCATTTTTATATTCGCATATTTTAAATGACCTTGTTCAATGTCAAGGGAGTATTAAATGATGGACTGTCGAACTTGTTATAGATAAACGCGGTATAGCAGGGAACGTTATAGGAAAGTTTACTGTACATAAAATTTGGTAAAAAATGAATATTAAATTAATCTCGCCGAATTTGAGAGTCAAATGTTTTCATAGTGTTGATACATTTGTTTCTGACGTATCTTGACATTGGTAGCCATAATGGATACTTTACTTTTGGCTGGCTTTTAGACGGGGTATCTCAGATACCCCAATCATTTCAATTCAAGATATTTATGAATCTTCATGGATTTTTTTTAAATATGAATTATTCTAAGAATAACAATAATTATTCATTATCAATATGATGCGTAAATGACACGCGCACTCGGCGATGTCTCGCCGCAGACTGATATCTTGCAGCAGCAACTCGCACGTTTCACTGGCACTCGGCACATCATACCAGATGCGGGAGAAAAAAAACATTGCGAACAAAAGCGAATATTGTTTTATTGTAAAAACGGACAGAACTTTCCGATATATTATATATTCAAACGTAACATTTTCCGCTTTTCCATATAAAAAATTTCGCCATGTGCCATTTTTGCCTCGCACATAACAAACGTTACGTACAATAATGAAAATATAATATTTTTGATACGTATTTATTTTTATTTCATACATTTTTTTTATTGAAATGAAACGGAAGCGAATATTGTTGAATGTAAAATAAAGGAAAATGATTATTTATAATACGTGACATGTAGGATTTATATGAAAAGAGTTATTCGAGAATCCTCAATAACTTGGGGCATCCAATAACGACACAACTAGGTTAACCCTTTCAGTGCGGCGCGCATGTCGTACATGCGCGTGATTTTTTTGAACTTTAACTTGTCGTTACATGTAAACTAGAGGGAGTTAAGTGATGTTGTTTGTTTTAAAAATCAAACCATAAACACAGTAAAATATAAATATGAATCGTAACCATTCTCGCGCGGTAATATCGGTGACATATCTCAGTTCAGGGGTTGTTAAGGGTGTTGCGATATAATATAATCCAGAAGTGCTTAGTAAGATGTGTAATTAGTCATTAATATAACAATCGTTGTTATTAATGGCAAACGTTAAGTAGCCTAAATCTAGATCACCCATCAAATGATGAATAATAACTGCACAATATAATAGATACAAGAAAAATCCAAGTCATTTATGCTTCTGCATAAACCCATAAAAAATAAGCATATAGTAATTCATTTCTTTATTGCATTTGCACAATCAGAGCAATTATGCACACTGAGATCCTGTTCGACACCATAGATAATGAAATCCTCGATAAGACACGGCCGATTTCTTCTATAATTTATGATATACAGCATTAATTAACAGTGGGACATAAATTCAAGCACCATATATGTCACGTACAGCGTGCCATGATTTATCTGTGATATACGTTATTGTCTATTTTTGTAGGTGCCATACATATTCATGGGAGTCGATTAAGTATTTATGGCTCACGACCACGATAACTAATTAACTACAACTAATCCACTGCAACTAAAACATTTTTATTATCGTTCGTGATCAACTTATAGATCCGATTCGTATCGCGGATGATATTTTGCGCTAATCTCTGTGAAGAAAAAAAAACAATACGTGAACAATCAAATATTCAAATGTCTGAAATAAAGTGCAATTTAATCGGTTCAACCATGAAATAATTACAATGCAATCAAACTCGATTGACCGTATAGGAAAAGTGTTTATCCAATGACTGTACGGGAACGAACGTCATCGTATGATTTATTTCTCAATCACGCCAGGTGTTTGGACGGTGAGTGGACGACAATACGGAATTGCAATTCAAATTCTTCCATAATCATACGTTTTAATAAAAAATAATTTATCGCGCGTACGTTTAAGTAATGATAATACGCGCATAAATCGGCCGTGCAAATAACCCCCGGGGATATTTAATATTAAACGGATAATGAATCTAATGACCGATCCCCGGCGGTACGATCGTGTGATTGATTGGAGTCGGATTTAGCAATAACTCATAAGCCTCAGAGCGAATTTGCAAGGTGATCCGCAATAGCGGTACCCATTATCTCGATAATCTGATAAATACAAAAATACGATCTTCGTCGGAAAAGTCGGAAAATTTTCATTTTATTCTGCACATATTTTTTTTTAATTTCATTAATCATTTTCCTACACTTTTAGCTAGCGTAAAGGCAGTTGTTCGATTCGCTTTTTAAAAATTCCTTCGATTTTTCATTGAAACACTTTTCCAAGTGCATTTTCATTTCTCCAACATTATTACATTTTTTACCTCTTAACCCTTTGATGAGTGAGTATTTTTCTGATGAAAAAGTTTTGTTCGTTTGTTGTAACCCTGAAAAATATAATACAAACTTTATAGCGCATAGAATATTTAACGGTTTCTGTGAATCCAAAGATTAGTGAAAAATTTTGAAATGCTCGAAAAACCAAAGAATAAGCTAATAATTGATTTAATACAGTTTTTACGTCAAATACACCCGTTTGCAAATCAAATGCATCCTTTTGCAAATCAAAGCACTCTTTTAAAAATTAAGTTAAACAATTAAATATTATTCAATATATATATATATACTTTTTATTATGAGTTCCTTCAAAAATGTAAAAAAATCGGTTTCCGCTGTATTTATGTAGTACCCCGAATTTAAGTTTACACACTAATTACGCTTATTTTTGTAAGTTCCTTTAACCCTTTGATGAGTGAGTATTTTTCTTTATTATGAGTAAGTTTCACACGTCCTGGAAATAAGCTAATTTTTCAACTTTTTTTTAAGAATATTATTTATTGATTAATTGTTGTATTTGTAAGGTAAATTAAAATAAATCACATTTTTCTCAATCTTTTTTTTACCAGAAAACTTTATTTATTTTGCAATTCAATAATTTTTTTGATCAATGAAATTTCTTCATCCAATTTTATTTAAAATTCATTTTTTTTCAAGTTTTTATGACACTTGTTAATGACTTTTTAGAATCATTAATGAAAATTACTATGTAATTTGTGGCAAATAGCTTTTTATACGAGATATATAAAAACATACATTTAAGAAATTTTATATAATATTTAAATATTTTTTTCACTGCTAAAAAAAATAATATAAATGAAATTAAATTTACATATTATTGGTAAATCCATTTATTGTATATAATACCAAAAATTATAACATTTAGATCGAAATTATAAGCGTGGCACTAAAAATAAAGGACATCGGGTGTTTCCGTACATGTACGGCGATACTCTTCAAATGGTTAATGTATGTATGCTCTTACGATCTGAATAGGTGGTAATCCGACGGCACGAGATCTGGTGAATAGGGTGGAAGAGTTAAAAGTTACAATCCAAGCTTTATTATTTTTCTTTTATTATTTTTACAGCGTTTATCGTGTTGAAGGATCCTTTTTTGTTATTGACCAAAACAGATCGTTTTTTTATTAACTCTTGTTTAATTCACTCGAGTTGTTCACAATACACTGTCGCTGTAACTGTAACTGTAACAAGGACCTTCTTTATTGTTAGTGATGGTCGAAGGGTCGGTACGGGTACTTCTCTATAAAAAAAAGCCATTGTATTGTTTTGGTACAGGATAATTGAGTAGCACCCATTTCTCATCTCCAGTTACAATTCGCAGCAAAAACGGATCGGCTTCATACCGAAACAAAAGAGACAAGCAGATGAAACGCCGTTGAACATTTTCCTATGCGACGAAGATGATCCTGAACTGTATACCATAAAGAGACAATCTTCAATGATAATTACTCAATTCCTCAAGACGAGGAGCTGAATCCACCGTCGCTTTCAGAATATCATTATATAATTTTTGGGTTCGTCCTTTTTGTGCGATGACACTTCTTTAGTTTCAGAATATCTCGGTAAGTATCGGTAATTTTTTTTCACTTCTTCGTTTTACTTTATTTCTTGATCGAACAAAAATAGCATACAATGACGTAAGTGTACATCTTCTATTGTTGACCTTGACATCTTCCCTCTTGGTAGAAAAAATAAATTAACCGAAAAATAAAATTTACAACCATAGCTTTAACGTAAAAACAAAACTTACATGTTTGCTGAACTGTGTCTCGGCACAAACTAGCTGTGAATGAGCTCATCGAAGAAATTTTGATTAATTTTCGGTCCTCCTAATATATAAATGAAAAGGCCTTTTCACATAAAAAAAAAATGTGGCGAATTAAATCAGAATTTTCATCGCCTTTTCATTAAGCAAAAGTGTATTCATTTTTTATGGGGAGCCAAAACTGAGGACTTGATAAGAATGAATTTAATTTAGCTTTAGAGAGGTCAATGAGGCTTTCTTTTAGATGCATGCTTAAATTACTATCGTGAATCTTTCCATGTCTAGGATCGTCATCCTTTGTGTAATAATGAGAATGTCTGAATGATTATGTGAGTGATTCCAAGTGCTTTTGAACTATGGTTACCACTTGCTAGTTAATATCATTCTTCTTCATGTATTTACCACAATTTGAAAACATCCTCTTTTTTTGATAAATTCGGCTTTCGAAGTGCTTTGAGACGTTTCATCTTTTTTACTCCATAATCTCTTGCATTTAATATTGTTGTAGACAACCGATTCCTTGTCCATAGTGATGATGTGCTTCAAAAATGTATCATTTTCTTGACGTTTCTAAGCAAATCACAGACATTACTTTCCGTAAGAACACGAGGAACCCATCTGTTGAGCTTTGAGTTTAAACCTAAGCGTTTCAATGATCATGAACGGTCGAATTTGATCAATTTAATCTCTCAGCGATCTCACGAGTTGTTATTCGCCGGTTTGCATCGATTAACGCCTTTATTATTGTGTCTTCATCAGCTTCAACTGGCCTTCCAGAATGTGGTTCATCTTCATGAAACATGAAAATTTCCGGATCGTAATTTTAAAAAACCAGTTTTAGCACTGGCGTTCTGTCAATACATCTTCTTCATATACATTGGATAATTCATATTTTGCTTGAACAGCATTTTTACCTTTTTGATAGTAAAATAGTGAAATATGCCAAAGTGAAAAATGCTGCTTATCACTTTCCATATTTGAAAGGGTACCAACCAAAAAACTACTGCGTAGAATCAATCGAACTTTTTCACAAGCAAGCCTTGCTGTATCAGCTATCAAAATATATAATGACTATGCGGCTTAAGTGTGAAGTTGGCTATGAAAAAAAAGAATTAAGTTCTCTATTGGGAAAAGTTGAAATGACTTTCCGAACAACCTAATAGTTTGATATTTTTTATATTAAAATAAAAAAAAGAACCCACAAACAAACGCGGCAAAAACCACTGATAAAAAAAAATTCGAGCTTTAGTTTGTAATCTTTTGGAAAGTTGATCAAATTTTAAAAAATAAATATGAAAACTCGCTAGAATTTATTTTGTAATCCCCAATATTTTATAATTTAATAAATCTTCTTTCCACACTAGCAACTGTATTTTTAACTCTAGAGAAATTTATATGTGATTTAGAAATCTTATTTATTTGTACGATTTATAAGATATATAAACTTTTCAGCATATAAATTAATTATAATGGCATCCATGTGCCTTAACATTTAAAGCCAACTAGTAGAAAATTAACTTTTATTTAGGCATTATATTATATTATAACATTTCAAGCAAGGTTTTTAAAAAAAAAATATTGGGCAAAAACCGCGAAAGGAAAAATTAAGATGTTTAAATAATAATAACATTAAAATGCAGTTTTTCAAAGAATTTGGATATAATTGAGTAATATGACTCTGATATGCATTTTATTGGAGTCTCCTTTAAGAGTTTCCCAGTAATTAAGTATTCTACACAAATAAATTTATTAAAACTTATTTTTTGATTGTCTGATTTTTTGTTTGGCAAGCTTTGAAAAAATTAAAAAGAATAAAAATACGTATTTATTAAAAAAAAATCGTTAAATGGATAAATATATTTAATATTTACAGCCTGCCTATTATCATTTCTCGTTTCACATTTTTTTGTGTGTGTTAAATCCATAAATTAATAAAATTTCATGAAAACAACACATATTATTATTGGCTTTAGACCAATAGAAAATATAAAATAACGTTATGAATGTTATAAACAACATTGATAGAAAAATCAGCCTAAAAATGACCAAAGATTTTTTTTCTTTATTTATATATCCAAAATATAAATAAGAAATAAATTCAATAATTTTTGGATTCCAATACGTTTGGAATATGTTATTTTTTTCGTTTAATATTTATCGGTTTGTTTCCAGTTCGAAAGCCCCAACGTATAATCCAAAAACTGGCATAACTATTCTAGATTTATATATTATCATCAATTATTATATTATTTATAATTGAATGTCTTTTATTTAAAAATGGCATCTACAATTTGCATAATGATTACGGTGACAGATCAGTTTTGCATAATCGTTTTGCATAGTTTTTGCCAAATTGCACTGGCGACATTGAAATAATTACTATGATAATTGACATAAGAGAATATATTCTATAACCAATTATGAAAAAGAGATGTTGACAACGTAAACAACATTTTTTTTAATATACAAATTTGATTGGGAAAATTAATTAAGATAGTGGCGAAATATAGTTTTGCTGTGATATGCTAATTTGCCACAATAAAAGGATTGAAAATTCATCTTTTTTATTGCTCAATTAAAATTTTGCATATTGATTTATAACAGCAATAATTTATGCAAATATGTTATTCGAATAATTAGAAATTTTATGTTAATTCGTGTTATTATCGTAGTTGTTTTGGTTGGGTTTTAAAAAATACAAGAATTACACAAAATCAAATAAGTTGATCAGAAGACTGTTGATGTATCACCATTAGATTAGAAATCGTAAACTTTTTTCTGAAAAATACTGTAGAAATATAAAAACCTTATAAAATCTACGTTCTTTAAAGAGCACAAAAAAATATTAGGCTAATTAAACTTCAGAATGAGGCGACAATCAGAAGGGTGGAATAAAACAAAAGCTTTAACAAGATATAACAAAGTGGTGTGACAAATAGTTAACACAAATCAACCCCTAAAAAGGCAATCAATAATTTTTCCTTTAAAAAAATATGATTTTTAACCCTTATTTTCTGAAATTCTGATGCAAAGTATCTTAGGGTCACTTTCAATAAAAACATCTCCTGAAAACCTCATGTAGATTATATTATAAAGAAATTCAATACTAGTAACGCACTCCTTCGTCCTCGAACGTCGAACAAAATATCAATTGCTCAAACAGAGATTAAGTGAGAAAAAAATGGGAATGC
>JAGXCT010032932.1:0-10788 GCA_022495035.1 Philopotamus ludificatus
TCGTATTTTGGCTGACGTAATCTTCCCGCAACTTGCGGGCAGGGAAGATCAACACATTTTATTAGTTAATTTTATAAAATTACAAAATATTTATATGAAAATTCTATTTAGCGTTTTAAAATTTGTACGTTATAGGGAGATTTGACGTTATAGGAAAAAACTGCCGCAAACGTTATAGGGGGGTTTAGTGTATTTCATTGGGATCCTTGAGATAGGAACCTCGGCCTTCGTCCTGTAAAAATGTATCTAGCACGTAATAAATATCGCTTGCAATAAATCCATATTTTTTTATATTATACCCTGTTTTATTATATTTGTAACCATAAACATTATTATCTAATAAATTCACTGAAAATGGCTAGGGCCTTCGGCAACACCTTTTAAAAAAACTTAAAAGAGTTAAGCTCCCATCCGATTGAATCGCAATTTTTTAAACAAATCAGTTTGTTTAAAATATTAATTTAGCAACGTTCTTGAAAAAAATAATAAACCTGTTTAATCAATTATTTACATCAAAACGGCATAGAAACTTGAATTCGATGCAAATTTTTTTTTGTTTTCTGAAAGGCCATCCGGATCCACAGTATCGTTTGCCGATCCAAGAAGTGAGCACAGTTCTATTATATTCACTCTTTTCAATATTAGTCTATACAGTTTAAACAATCGTTTCAGTTGAATCTAGTTGATATGCTGAAGCGATCGCTGCGGTGCTGGCTGCTGGTAGGGTGGCTGGGCCTCGTCTCGGTCGCGGCTCGCCCTCCGCCATGTTCAGAGATTCTGCGACTGAAGCAGATCGGACCCAAGTCGTATGGCCGGTTGACTGTCGAAGTAGAGCCAGGCACGCCAGCACTACATGTGGATGTTAAAATTGCTGAAAATTCGACCACAGTCAAGGTTACAGCAACTCCTGTGGATTTTCGCGATCGTCCTCGTTTCGATTGTTAATGGCTATCTTAATTATTCACAGGAAAATGTACGCCTTTCAACATCCGAGTCATCGGACCAAATAGCAGAGGCCATGGAGCACGGCGGCAAGATAACCTTCCTGGCTAATTTTATTCGAGACACCGAATCAGCTCACGTAGTAAATGTTAATTACAATGGCAATTCGCTCTGCGGAAGTATTCCAGGTTAGTTATTCAAAACAACTGGGAACAAAAATCATTTCCTATATTTATTTTTTTTTCAGATGTTTTTCCATCTTCGACATCTTCACTGATTTACGATGCCAAACTTGTCAACAATTCACTTTTGGTTGATCAGGAGATAAAACGCAGAGTGAAACGTCAGTACGTATACTCACAGATTCATCATCTGTGCCATTCAATTTTTTAAGTTGATTGTAATCGTAAACTAAAACTTTATTTTAAATGAATTCGTGCGCATTTAAATCGTGTAATTGTCATTAGTGCATATAATGCGTAGAAATGATTTCAAAAAGGCTCGAGACTTTAAAAACAAGTGCTACCCAATTTTTTTTAAAAAAAAAAAAATTAACCATATATATTTTTAATACAGTGAGGTCGAAACAAGATAATACTAATAAATATTGTTTGGATTTACTCGCAGTAAGTCACCCGACAATGGGATTTTTGTTTTCACTAGACAGATAAGTGGCCTGTCAGTCATTGGACAACTATTTAGTGTGGTGGACGTTACAGTGGTGTTATTCCGAACCTTTAAAATGAAGAATCAAAGAGTGCATATTCGAGATGTGATGCTTTGGGAATTCAAACAAGGCATTAGTGTTAGAGCGACCGTCGAAAAGATATGAAGTCTATACGATTAAAGCCTGATAATCGATCGGGCAGTTAGAAATTGGTTTGTGAAAGTTCGTTCCAGGAGATGAGTCTTTGAAAGATGAACCAAGGGCGGGTCGCCCTTTCGACTTGGATGACGACATTTTAAATGCGACATTGGAACAAAATCCACGTCTAACGACAAGGGAGTTGACAGAGAGACTCAAGATGTCCCAACCTACAGCTTATCGCCACCTGTAAAATTTGGTGATAGTCAGCAAGTTAGGCATATGGGTACCACATAATCTCAGTGACCGAAATAAGGCAGACCGAATGGCTTTTGCCACAAGTCTCTTCTCACGGCATAAAATCGAGCCTTTTTTGGACAGGACAATAACAGGCGATGAAAAATAGATAATATTGTCCAGAAAAGACAATGGTAAGATAATAGTCAACCACCCCTACGGCATCCTAAAGACAATATTCATGGCAAGAAAACTTTATTGTGTGTATGGTGGGATCGTTGAGGAATAAACCACCACGAGCTGATGAAGCGCAATGAAACGATTTCTGGCGATACGTACATTCAGCAGTTGCAAAGAGTTCATAAAAACTACTGGAAAAGTGTCCTGCACTCGTTTATCAGAAAGGTGTTATCCTGTTACACGATAACGCCAGACCACACACGGCAAAAGTGACTCAAGAAAAAAGTCTGAAGCTCAACTGGTCTATTTTGCTACATCCACCCTACTCCCCATATCTTTCTCCTACGGACATCACCTTTTCTGTTCCTAACAGAATTTTTCTAATGTAAATACTATCATAATGACGAGCAAGTCAATCAGGTCCTCGATACTTTCTTTCAGTCCAAACCCATAAAAGTTTATGCGGATGTGATCAATAAGTTTTCAATAAGATGGAACAAGGTTATATTTAACAGTGAATGTTAAAGCAAAATAGTTATTTATGAAAATTCCGAGCTCATTTTATGCCAAAAATATCCGCAAAACTTTAATTGGCGCCCCTTTATCCCCCCACCCACCAAAAAAATTATAAAAAAAAATGTCTATACCAAAAGCTAGAAAACGCGTCCTCGCGGGCCAATGTAGAAGTACGGGGGACGCGTTTTCGAGTCCTCGTTGGCGCTGATGGTAAACCAAAATCATTTATATTTCATTGATGCATAGAAGCCGCACTTTAAAGAAGTTTTAAAGCTATTAATTTTTTTTACATAGAATAAGCCTTTCTGGAACACAACAAAAAAAAATATTGACTTGACGTAACTTAAATGGTATCAGAGTTACATCGATTTTACTGAAGTACTTAACTTTTGCTATTTTTTTCGCGAAATCGCCCGGCCCAACCCAAAATTCGGCGCGGAACCCAGCGGACCGGAATGTGTTAAAAAAACAAACAACATCATTTTCTTGATAAGATTCATTTGATTTTACCAGAAGCTTGCAGGCCAGACTAAAATCAACAGTTCAAGTTTGGCACTTGTATTGCTTCTTTTTATAAAAAAAATAAGGTCCCTTTGAGGATCTTGATGCTTGGAAAATATTTATTAGCTTTGATTCAAGGCTGAGTATCTCGGTCGAGAAGTTTTTAGTTTGATATTCGGTTTGCTGTGGATGCAAATAATGTCCACATTTCTCTGCGGACCACCGAAATTTTCTCGTGGACCACCAGTGGTCCGTGGACCACCACTTTACGCTAGACCACACCCCTCTCTTCCAACCCTACAATTAACTAAAGACATTAATGGAGTTTAAGCATTATCATCTTCAGAACTGCACCATTTGTATCATAATTTGATTATGGTTAACCATTTTTTTTCAAAGAGCTAGTTGCGGTACACCACACATTCATGCAAACCCTCTAATAGCGGGGGGCGAAGAAACCGATATCCAAGACTGGCCATGGATGGCATCGTTGTTGGACATTAAAAGGGGTACACCAACGTTTTTCTGCGGCGGATCACTAATTGAAGTAGATATGATACTGACAGGTAATTACTATTGATCTATATACGATCATATAAAAGTCATGGTGATATATCCTTATTGTATTCAGCTGCACATTGTCTGATTGATGCAAGAAAAAGTAAGAATAAGAATACACTTACTCCTAGAATATCTAAGGAATTTATAAGGGTAAATCTTGGCTCGACTGACCCAACAAAATATCGCGACAGGTTTGAAGTCAAACAAATGTATATTCATCCCGAATATAATGTAGAAACTTTTGCGAATGACATTGCGATATTGCACATAGACACAGTCAAGTTCAACAGAGCGATTCAACCAGTGTGTTTGTCCAAAACGAATAAGAACAAGGACGGCCATGTTAGTATGTCCTATTCGAATATCTAGGAATAAGTAATGTAAATTATGAATTTTAAGGTGGTCGGTTGGGGAGCGGATGAAAATAACTCACATACAAAGGTCCTGAAAAAAGCTAAAGTGGGAATAAAAACACCCTCTGTATGCGAGGCTGATGAAATACTAGCTAAATTGGTTAGATCTACGACATTGTGCATCGGTAAATAAATTTGATTATTATTATTTGTATTTTATTCCAATTTGATGCCACTGTTCCATTTTTAGTTGGCAAAGATGGCTCGCCGTGCTCTGGTGATTCTGGATCTGGTTTTTTTGTGAGGCAAGGGAGCCTGATAATTCAACGAGGAGTGGTGTCAGTATCTTCTAGCGCGGATCAATGCAGTGAAATTAAAAAGAAAGTGATATTCACAAATGTTTCGAAATACATCCGATGGATAGAATATGTTGAAAAGAGTATTCTAAATTAAATAGTGTTTTGATTTAAAAGTCAAGAACGGAATTAATTAGTTTAAAATTTAAATGGGGTGATTCACATTATTTTTTTTGATGAAAAAAATATGCGGAATTCTCGTATTTTCTCATTTTTTTTGTTCATTATTAACAATTTTGTACTCTTTTTAGTAATGCCCTTTACATACATCACATACTTGAGAAAGTGCTTTATCCAAAATTAGAAGCACAATTGTCGGTATTGCGTTTAGCTTTAGGTAAAGTGGGACAAAACTAACAAGGTGAAAGAAAGCACAACTTTTTACAAACAATTTACAAATATAATAAATATATATTATATCATCCCGTTATTTAATTTTTAGCATGTTAATGACTTTTATGCGTGATTGGCGACCTGGGTCGCCAATACACAATAGTAACTTAACCCTTTCAATGCAGGGCGCATGACGTACATGCGCATACAAATCGTGTCCAGGGTGCGGCCGCATGTCGTACATGCGCGAGATTCTTTAAAACTTTAACGTCATTATACTTAAAGCTATACCGAGTTAGTGATGGTGTTTGCAAAATCAAACTCTCCGGCTACAACTATCAATAAATATACCGCTTGCTACCTCACCGAAATTTATAGAACCATATGATAATATGAAATATGAATGCGTGCGATTCAAATCTCCGCAGTAGTATCGGTGACATTATCTCAGCTCAGGGTTGTTTAAGGGTGTTCACCAAAGCGCATTATGTTCCACGTACGTGCCGGATGTATTGGTATAAAATTTTGCATTCCGCATTTTTGGTTACTGATTCGCATTACCATTTTTTTCTCAGCAATCTCGCAGAGCAATTCGATATTTTCTTCAGATTCTACGAAAATAAATCGAATCGAGTTCCATTTTTTAGTCGAGATGAAGAAAGAGCATATTCTAATCAACATGTTTATAAATCTCTCATGGGAAAATGGTCTAAAATAGCGGTAAACGGTAAGGTCTAAATTTACCTCGCCAAAAAAAAATTTGGTACAAAACGGCGCCCTTGCTCAGATGCGGAAATTGTATTTGAACCCGCCGCATTGAAGGGTTAAAGACATATATATACATAAGAAAAATAGCAATAAAAAAAAAGGAAAAGGGTATAAAATGCACCGGAACTTGGCCCTGCCGTAGCGCTGGGGTATAAACAGGTAGAATCCAAACTCCCTCGTAGAAATATCCGGGGTACTGCGGCAGCTACTCTGAAATCTGGGGGGGAGTTCGAGGGCGTCATAAAGGCGCCCATATAAATGGAACCTGATTCGGCAAACCGGAACTGGTAAAAATCGTATATCACTCATGACTAATGTGCTGCATTATGGGATGAATTTCTCCAAGACAGAGACCCGGCATTCGTGATGATCACGTACGCGTCCGATACGTAAACTAAATTTTGGCATAATCAAAGGCAAGGAATGCCAGATCTGGGCGGAATTGCTTTGGGAAGAGTTGCGTCCCCGAGTCTTATTGTTAAAAGGTGGTCCAAAGAAATGAACATACCCATAGCTGCCACCAATTGTGTTAGGCACTTACGTCGCGTATCAAAGGTGCACAGCCGCTGGCAAAACGTTCAGCCGTCCTAGAGTGGTTACAGAAGGTCGAGACGATCTCCGGTGCGAGATGATGATAGAATCAAGACAATATCTCTCTCTGGTACGAGATAAATCACGGAGATGTGACTGCCATGACGGCGTGAGCGAATCACCCTGTCGATTGTCGAAAAGACAACGACCAACTGCTGACTGACAAAAACGGAGTTTTGTAGCAGGTATGGAAAATGAAGACTTATTGTCTATGTAAGGGATGCGAACGCTCTGATTGGTCCGTCATCTCGGAAGGGGGCGCATTCTATATAGCGAAAGCATAAGAACACGAAATGTGACCAGTTCAGTTCATTTATTTTATCACCACCACTGGTATGTTGAACTCTCTGCTCTTCTCTATGATTTGCCAGATATTTAAATGTTGCCAATTTACCCATTAGGAATTCCACTTGTTCTTGAGGTTTACCAACCAATGTGACTGAATTAATTTTTCCTCGCGCGTAAGATTAGTTAAATTACTCGGTAATTTTACTTCTCTTTTTATACGTTGGAATGCAGATTAAATCCAGATTTTAGTGCCTTTTTCGGATAGAAGCTTTTGCCCTTCTTTTCTCCGTATTTTTCCCATATCTATTAGCTTTCACGTATCATCTGTCATCCACGATTTGTTATTTCCAACTTTTGGCTTTTGACATTCTTTCGCAGTATTTAAAATTATCTCCAATAACTTTTTCTAATCTTTAAGATTTTTTTATTTTAATTAAAAAAAATATTTTCGTTAAATGTGATTTTTTTAATAACCAAAGAAATCTAATAAATATTAATAAACACTTAAATTATTAAGGAAAACTGGTGTTGCGTTACTGCAGTTTAATAATTTTAAATTGAACTACAATCAATTTAAATGACACAAAATTGTGACATGTGTGTATGAAAATATATTATTATTTATTATATTTTTGGAAAAATATGCCCAAAAGCAGCTTGATTTTTTTAGTGACTTTTTTCCTACAACAGAATTGTACAATGAATACGTGAGACAAATTAATGAATATTTATTTAAATTAAATATCGTCTTTTTATTCATCAAAAAATGGTTGATGGGTATTCAACATACATACAAAATAAAATTATAAAAATGTCAAAAATTGTTGGGAGACTCGAGAAATTATTTGGCCCCGACTGAACTTTTGCTTATTTATATATGTATAAATGCACAAAAACATAAAACCTGTTTACCAAGGCTATTTGCAGATTTTAACGGTGCAGGCTTTTTCATGGCCCGGGAGAATTTACATAAATTTATTTTTCCTAAATCCGACCTAACTTTGCGAACAGTCTCGATTATTAATCAAGCGGATGAGGTTGTAGTAATACAAATATTAAAGTTAAAAACGACAAAGAGAGTTCCAAGCATCGAGAAAATGTTAAAATATTTCATACCGCTGTTCGCGGTATCGGCAATTGCCAGGGCCACGCCCAACTGTCTTAGCGATGTCCGAGGAAATACGTCCTATGGACATTTAACAATTTATGTCCCGCCGAAAACAACCGAAATACAACTGGAGGTGAAGATTGCGACATCAAACAACTCGACGGTAATTTGTATTCAAACTATTCTTCATATTCATCAATATTCGATTAATGTTATTAATACTGTTTTTTTATGCGTCAGCTTATGGCTTAATAATTTTTATGTTTTATATAAAGAATTCCCTTACTCCTGTAGTTCCCTTTCGGACATTCCGAAGATAACATTTCAGTGTTTATTTTCTCGAACAAGATATTTTTGCATAATATTTCAGCCCACAAACATGTGTGATGATCCAGAGCATATTTCAGTCGTCTTCCTTCATCGCTACTGATGAGCCTAGGACCTAAAACAATTCCTGAATTATATAGAAGATATTTTTGGTGAACAAAATAGTTTTATGTGAGAGAATTCGGCTTTCGAAAGACAAAACAAAGCCATATTTATTCGACGCTCAAAAATTAAAGATACTATTTTTTGGTAATTCACGTTTAACAACGCGGGAGATAGCAATGAAGAAGAATTCGTAGAAAACTTCCATAACAATTCCATCATATTGAAAAAGTGAATAAGCTCGAAAAGTAGATGATACGAGAGATGATTTCTAATCAGCGCAAGAGAAGAATGTCTGGTTGCATTATTTTATAGGCTCTCTAGCTACAGCAACCGTTTTTGGACAATTTGATAACTGGAGATGAAAAGTGGATACCCTATACCAATTTTAGACGACCAAGGGCTAGAAGGATCATCAGGAATGTTCTTATCTGTAAAAAATAATGCTTTGTGCCTGGTAGGATTCTCGAGATATAATTTGCTTAGAGATTTTGAAATCGGACTAAACTGTCACTGAAATAAGTATTGTGAAGAACTCAACAATTGAATACTGCAATAAATAAATAATGGTCAATCATAGAAGTAACATCATATTGCAGCACGACAACGCACGTTCGTCCGCAGTTTCCATCACCTAACAAAAAAATACTTAACATCCACTCCAATTCCCCTCTTCCTGTTTCATCTGATATCCCTCTGTCCCGGTCCTTTAAAAAGCTTTCGATAAAAATAAATTCGAACCGAAAAAGAAGTAGAATCTTTTCTTGTTTCATTCTTCTAATCAAAACGCAAAGACAGTTTGAACGTTGGAATAAATTGATATACAATTATATTGCAAACTTTTCATATAAGAATTTCTAGTATTTTTGTAATTTCAACTAATATTTTTATCATACAAGACAATTCTGCATGGCAACACAAATGTTTTAGAAAAATATGCAACTGAGAGCCCTGCATGACAACAAACAAATCCTGGAGACTCTGGAATACGGCGGTTATGTCCCGTTTATTGTAAATGCAGTCGAGACGAGATCGAAAATCCACGACGTCAAAGTTAATGGAAAACCACTGCTGTGTCATTCAGCATCAGGTAATTTCATTCGCCGAAATATTACAAGATTTTTCGCTAATCCCACTAATCAGGTTTGGCAAAAATCATTTAGTTTGATTATTATTGATAATCAAATATCCTTAGATATATTTATTGTGCAGATGATGATACAGCATCGTTTGAAGATTTTTTTAAATTTGAAAAGAAATTGATCACGACTATTTCAAAGAACCGATTGAAGTACAGACCGAGACGTGTTAGGCGAGCGAGGTAATATTATTGCATTTTTTTTTGAATTTTGCGTTCATTAAAAACATGTAATTTATAGTAAGATTTGTGGAGAAACGTTAAATAACCAACCATTGATAGTTGGTGGGAGAGACGTTGAAATAGAAGACTGGCCATGGCTCACCGCGCTAATGAGGAAGAAAACTATAAGAGGATATTCGTTATTGTGCGGAGGTTCAGTTATAAAAAACAACATGGTATTGACAGGTGTTGATTGAAATATTCCACCTATGCAGTATTCACGGAAAAAATATGTTTATACTATGATATTTTTTCAGCCTCTCATTGCGTCTATGATGAGAATGAACGTTTATTGAGTGTCAATTCATTTGTTGCTGTGTTCGGTTCTACTAACCCATCTAAAATAGACGACGACACGGGCCATATGTCAAAAATAATTAAAATATATCCACACCCTGGTTGGAGTAAAATAAACCTGAGAAATGATATAGCTATACTGCATACGACACCTTTGAGATACAACATTGCTATTATTCCGATTTGTCTTCATAGAGGAAATCCTGATCAAAAGCTTCTTAATGGAGTCGTTGGAACTGTATATATATTTATTATTTAATGCATATTAATTATCAAATAAAGCTATGATGGGTTTCTATTCTTTTAGGTAACTGGATGGGGTGTAACCGAACGTAATGTAATTTCAAATGTAGCTAAGAAAGCTGACATGATCATTGTTAACACGACGACTTGTAGAACAGAAGAACAAGATATGACTACATACACTTGGGAGAAAAATTTCTGCGCTAGTAATTAATTGTTATTTACATGTGTCATGGTACAATTATTCGTATCATTAATTTAAATATTTTTTAGGGGGAAAAGATGGAACTCCGTGCAATGGTGATTCTGGCTCTGGTCTTTACGTAAAGGGACAAAAACGTTGGATAATACGAGGGATTGTATCGTTCCGGTTAACTGATAAATATGATAAGTGCAATATAAAATCAAAACATGCCGTATTCACCGATGTTTCGCAATACTTCTCATGGATAAGAAGAGTAGCTGAAGATATCAAAAACAAAAGGAATTAAATTTTATTATGTATTCACTTATGTATTTTAAATTTAAAAAAAAATGGATAATAAAAAAATAGAACAATCCCGCATTAATCGTTCCCCGATTCATCGGGTTTTTTTTTTATCTAACTTCTAATTATAATTATGGTCTTGAATTTTTTCCTAATTTTCCGGTGCCTGTGTGTGCCGCACAATCTGGTCATATGGACGGCGCACAGTGGGATGGATCATGAATTCTACTGCAAAAAATCTTTAACGTATTTTTCGTTTGTGCTAGAATTGGGAAATATAAAAGAAATATAGGTGAACATATATTTTTTCATATCAAAAAAATAAAATTTAAAAATGTATCGTTAAATAATAAACATAAAAAATACAGTATTTCGTGATATATTAAATAATCTTGCATATTCAAATTAAATTAAATTCTCTCCTCGGTTTTCC